>JBBMKB010091451.1:0-11234 GCA_037833945.1 Alaria marginata
CATGTTGTTTGTGTTCACTAAGTTCCCCTGATTAACATAGTGCCGTCATGGTAAGCTACGCGTCTGTTTGTAAAGTCTGCGCTTCGGTGGGGGATTACTAGTACTCTCGTTGTGAACGGAGCCATTCGCCATAATAAGGGTGCTGCAGATTTATGTGAGCTGTTAACATGGGGAGCTCAATACCTCACCTGAAGCATCACTTCCACGACATTCGTTCGGGCAACCCAACCAAAAACGAACATGCTCTGGACCCAAAAAAATATTTTTGTAAAATTACCGTACAAAACCGGTTGTTCTTCACTCGGAAGAGCTCCACCGGACAGAAGCATTTGGCCCAAGAAGTGCAACCCCTACCATATGGGATGACTCAAGGGCGGCATCATTCGATTTGTATTATCTATTTTCCCCTTGTTGGTATACAGTACCGTCTTTATGGTCTACGCGTGCGTCTGCACATGCCCTTAGTGGTATTCACGCGCGCTATAGTAGAGGTGGCACGTTCTGGCTGGCATATTCTCTGGATGATGGATCTCCTTAACCCCAGATCGTCGGAAGGAGTCATCGCATGGTAGGGGTGCAGCAATAAGTGCCTGAGCTCCTGACATGTGGAGCTTCATATATAACCCGAAACATGACCTCCATAGTTTTCATTCGTGCGACCCGATCAGCATTTCTATCCGCTGGTCCTAAAAAAAGTACACTCGTAAAAACATCATACCAACTGGTAGTTCCTTGCTTCAGGAGCTCGACTGATCAGGAATACTTTTGACCCCAAAAAGTGCAACCCCTACCGTGGGATGACTCGAAGGTTGATTCGTGTTTTGAAATACCCGTTTTTTGTTTACCTGGGTCACTATCCTTGTTATCTGGATGTTCTTGTGGAGTTGTCGATGCGGATGTTTATGTTTTTGTTTTTGCTTTTGTCCGTCATGTTGCCATTGTTGTTTGTATGTTTGCTATTTTGCTCACCCCATAAAGTATGTTCGCCTTTTTCTTTCTGCTTCTCCCTCCCTAGACGCTACTCAGATCCGGGGTACCTAAGCAGGCTCTTCTCCCCCCTCCCCGCTACGGCACACGACTTCGTGTTTATCGCGAGGATAATTCATCACATCCTTCCCTCGTTGACCTGCGTCGAGTTTCGCTTACTCACGCTAGGCGCTATCCACTGTCGATCTTAATATATATAGCCACAGGGCAAGGCTTGAACCCATGACCTCAACCTTGGTAGCCTTCGAGGGTAACAACTACACAACAGGGGCGACCGATATCATCAAGGGCGGTCGGCGGGCGTGCAGAACTATTGCCGGCAGTGTCTGGGCTGTTGTGGTTGTCTTTGTCATTGGAAGGTCGCGCAGCAAAAAAATGCTGCTGCGCTGTCGCTTGAGGGAAACAACAACAGAAGGGTTTCTAAATTATTCGCCGCGTAAGACTGGGGGAAATGGGCGGTGTTTATTTAATTTGGGGGTGGAGAGTGAAGTGAAGGGCAATGGAAAAGAAGGGCGTATACCCCCGGTTTGCCCACCAACCCGGGATACACGGAAAAATCGCCCACAGCAGGTGCCCGCTCGTTCCCCAACCTGCTTCAAACGGAGCTATGACTCGCTGGCAACACTCCTGCAGCCCATGCCGAGCACGCCCACCTTGAGTGTTGTTTGAGGCATGTAATTGGGCCAAACGGCAGAGCGGCGCTAAAGGGGGCAAGAGGATCGCCTCTTTTCGATTACGAATTGGGGGAGTATGCCCCCGCTTAACTTCAAAATGTATGTATTACCCCTGTTGGACTATTATATGGCCCCCCAATTGACTGCCAATTGGCCACAGATGTACCCCCCTTAGACCAGTTTCGGCAGCTCCAACGACTAGTATATAGAGATATTCGCCTGATCGTCCGATAGCGCCGAACATACCAAAAGCGGAACATCCACAGGAGGAGTAGTAGTTGAAAACACCAGTCCGGGTTAGTTATATACGCGGAAAACAACCAGGGCACAAAAAAGCCACAAATCAGGCTGATATATATACATATTTTCGTCGCTAGGAGCTCGTACTGCAAGATGTCTGTAACTGTCGTCCACTTATTATGGACGGTATTCACCCGTTGTCGTTGCTGCTCTGTTGGTGTTGGGTGTCCTTGTATTTGGGTTGTTGTTGTCAGCGGGGAACACACGTGTGTTCTCAGGTACTACGCAACGCCTGGCACATCCCAGATCAACGCATCTGCTTGGACGTGGGCAATTCGCTCCATATCTCGTCCTGCTCGTCCTTATGCCCGTCGCTGGTTAGCACGGCAGTCGTTATTGGCGTCCCTGGAGAGCGAGAAACACGACGGGCGGCGAACCTGTGTCGATCTAGCTCCTAGTTTTTTTGTGGTGTGTGTTTTTCGTTGGAAAACTCCTTTGTTTTGCAACACCACACGACACACGCCGGGAAACACAACTAACTCCGACAGCACTCTGGGAGGAGCGTACCTGTCGTCGTTGGTCTGCCGCTGGTAAAGTGAAGCTCTTTGCCAAGCACCGTTTCCAAGCCGCTGCTTCTCTCTTTCTGCGCCCCCCAGCGGTTGCGACCGTTTGTTTCGCCATATCCTTTGCGTTTTATTCTTCGCTAGCTCATTCTATTTTGGGCGATCCGGTACAGATTATTGGTATTTGAGACCGACCAGGCGGGTGATCCAGCAGCCATTTTAAAGTTTGTCATCTACTAGCCCGGTGATCCAGATGTCATACATGTCTATGTGACCCACTAAACAAGTTGATCCACTAACGCACTACAGCGGTGGAAAAAACGTGCATATGCCCACACCTCGCTGTTCTTGCGGCTGTTGTGTGTGCTGCTGCTTGCTGTGGACCCAACAGCAACGTGCTTGGATTGAGGCTACCGAGAGGTAGGTTTGCCGACATCCAGAGCATCACGAGGACAGCAGTAGAGAGCAGGTAGCCCATCAGGGTGCATAGCAACGCTGTTCGGGTGGTGCCCGTTCGAGGCACTGCTGTGTGCGTGCTCAGCCCGACGTGTCCGCAGCATTGGGCCGGTGTTGTGCGTGCTCTGGCGCTTGTTGTACGTCTTTTGTGACGCCTTGCTTGTTGGCGGCAGGAGAATAGACGGGGACATAAAGCCGATTGTTTTCTTCGGAATATGCCATACCATACCAGGAGAAATACTTGATATGGAAAGTATCATTTCCCGTGGAGGTGCAATGGAGGAACCGAGTGCGATGCGACATGTGCTGCCCCAGCATCATCCTCTTAAGTGAACCGCTCCCGCGTATCCCCCACCACCCGGCCGTTACAAACAAGTCATGGTGAACCTTTAACCTAAAATGTGTCCCAGCCACGTCACCAAGTACAAACAAGGACCCGTCGAACCATACCACCCAAGTTTCACATGCAATTCCTTCAATGCGGAAGGGAAAACCAAACCCGTTTTTGGGTGAGGACCCCTAACGCTAATCGTGATAGCCAAGCTGCGAAGCACAGTTTGCCGCCGTCCTTTATACGTTGTTACCTTATTTAATTTCGCTATAGCTATGTTGCCAAACTCTGACATGCCATACAATGTAGCAGGGAGCACACATGTTTACGTCAAAACCTCCCATTATGAAGCCCGCTGTATACCAATGATATCGAGCACTCAAATTGCTCCTGCCAGTCAAGCTGCGAAGTACAATTGACAGCCCCATTGTTCTTTAACATGGCATGCCCTATGATAAGAGCTATGTTGCCCAAGTCTAACATGAGTAAACGCATTCTACGATAGAGGTGCAGCATGTTTTTTCTGAAGATCTTCACTTGAGGAGCTCTATGCCTCTCCCAAAAACTGTTTTTGAGCAAACTGAAAGTGCATTCCGATGAACAAACCGTGGCCCAGGGATACAAAACAAGCCTTTTGCCCAACAAAAAAGGCATTCCGACGATTTCGGGTTAAGGAGCCTCGTCATCTAGAACGTAAAAACGCCCAAAGTGGCTACCTCTATCGTAGAACGCGTCCGTAACAATGTTGGAGGAAAATGCCGTTTGGGTGAAATTCTTCAACGTTCGCCATACTAGCAAAGTTTCGAGGAAGCCCTGCACTCCGAAATTTGCCTTAATAGGCTATCGCCACACTGCCCAAACCTTCCGCACGCGATGCGATATCGAAGGGATTACTGTTTCGGTGAAAACCTTCCGACCTTCATCGTACCGCACCCCAAGGTATCGACACATTCTACGATAGATAGAGGTGCAGCATTTTTCTCCTGAAGCTACTCACTTGAGGAGCTCTATACCTTCACCGAAAAACTGATTTTGAGCAAGCTGAAAGTTCAATCCGATGAACAAACCCGTGCCCCATCTCTACAAAAATAACATATTGCAAGAATTGATGGGTATTCCGACGATTTTGGGTTAAGGAGCCCCGTCACCCAGAAAATAAAAACGCCAAAAAGTGCTGCCTCTGTCGTGGAACGCGTCAGCCGCTTACAATGACATGACATGCTATACGAAATATATACCTGCATGTTATCCGAACAACTCGTCATGCTATAATATACCGAAGTAAAAATACATGTTTGCGTGCAACCCATCAAACATTCCTCGTGCTGCACAGGCAAAATATATCATGCAGTCAACTTCCACCCGCCAGCCTAGCTACGAAGTTCAATCCTCAGTCTCCGTACTCTGCAGCATTGTATGCTCTGCGATTGAGCTACTATACATTACCGAGCTCTCACACGCAATACGACACGGAGCGGAAATACCACGCTTGTGTGAATCGTATTCCAAATGGGACAACCAATTACAGTACAGGACACCTGATAAGAAACATAAATTCTGACCCGGACTGATTTTCTTATTTAGGAGGGGGGGGGGGGTGTTGTACACTAACTTCAGCACGAAGGCTTCCGAATTTCTTATTTTCCTGTGTTTCTTAGCCTGCGTTTCTTATCAGCCTGTTTCTTATTGGGCGTCCTGTACTATACACGTTGCAGCCCGTGCTGTAAGAACAATGGCGCTGCCCTACTCATTCCTGTGGTAGAATACGGTAGAGTTAAACCAAAGCAACACCCATATCATTTCGACCACGCTGAGAGCCGCGGGCGCATGTTCGTGGTACGCTTGACGTTGCGTATCGACCCGCCGGTTTCAATCAAGCAGAGTTAAATCTCCATGGCATTCACGAAGTTCACCACGCTTAACAAACACGTTTGCAAATCGGTGTTTCGATTTATACACGGGTAGCCAGGCCGATTTGCTTTCTCCAACGAGGAGCATACTGAATTCCTCGCGCTCCCCAGACCCCTTTGTGAGGGCGATGCGTGCGCTTCCGAAAATCCACAACTGCCTGCCTTTGTACTTGCGAGGGATGTGCGTTTTTTCCTCAGCCGACATGTTCCAGTGGTGGTCGGACGTGGTGAACCGTACTCGAACGCCTCCGCCAGGTTTCAGTGTCCACCCGTCGCCGTCTGGCTCGGCAGTCCAAGGTTCAGTCAGCCGGACTTGGTCACTGACGCAGGTCACGTGCCAGGTATCCGAGCTATGATTGTAGATGTGTCGGAGGTCGACAGAAGAAGGCATCGGCCGAGCGAGCGTGAAAATCGCCTGAGATATGTGACCTGCCCGAACAGTGTACATGCGAGTGGTTGTTAGATTGGTTGAGGGAAGGTGCAACCGGTCAGGGATCGCAGTCTGTGCTCTCGAAACGGCGTGGAAACACAGGCTAACCCTGAATGGGGCTGATAGACACGAGAATGGCGGTGTTCATCTACTTGGTGGTAGCAAATGAACCACAGTATGCTCTTTATATTAACCATCGAGCCGACGGAACTGCTGCGAACTGTAGGCTTTGTTGAGGTCTAGTGGTGCTGCGAGACGCGACAGCGTGGTGGGCTGTGATCCTACGCCGCAACGTGTAGAACGAACAAACTGTGGTTCTGTGCCGCACCGTCTAGACATACCGGGCTGACGTCTTGTGCAACGACATAGACCGACTCTGATCTTGATGTCACTACTTAATATCTACCCGAGTTTATCCCAAAACGCTGATCCCATCGTTCACGTGTGATGCGCACAAACCATAAAGCAATGTACACACGTAGAACTGAGCTTTACGGTAACTAAATGTCTGTAGTGCGTAACGTCTTATTGATTTACGTCAGAGATTAGCACCGTACAACGAGCGAACGACAACGGCAGCGCAGGAATATCGCCCGTGCCGCCGTCGAGAGTGGGGTCGATTGTAAGGTCGAACGGAAGTCGACGACGGCGACGGGCGTTACTTTGTTTTTCCCTCTAAAAAAGCAGCTCATCGGTAACATACATATGTGCGGCGGAAATAGCTAGCGATGCAGATATGTCACATACCACAGCATTGTAGCTTTGGTTATCCACTAGTCAACCGTGACAAACCACAGCACGCGACCACACCTTAGCAAGGAGACGAGCGCACGCCGGCGGATAGCCACTACAATGCTCACACCGTGACGTTCTACAGTGTATAATCCCAAATCGCGTCAAAATCTGTTGATGTTTTGGTTTGATCACAGCCGCACGAGCACTACGCGTTTTTTTACATGTACGTGTATACTGCGTGTGATACTAATACTAATACGGAGGACCATAGTAAACAGGACCTGCGTTACACACAAAAAATCATATATTTCCCTATTTTTACGAACAACATTCGGTCCTGTTTACTATCGTCCCCCGTAATAGTCTGTGCGTACCCTACGGTCTGAGCCAACAGCGGCAAACTGTAACACACCATCAGAAATTGGCAGGACGAGGAGGAAAGAAAGCAGCGGAGAGGCATAGGCGATGTGCACGACGTCCGTGGCCTTTTTCTTCTAAACAGGAATCGCACCAAACCAGCGGCTGCCATTGGTTCGGTTTCCTCTAAAACAACGCAAGTCACGGGTTCAAGATATTCGGCGAAGATACTTATCGCAGTCGATGGTACCACAGACCACAGGTGACCTCCACGGTTGGCTGTCCTGGACCAAGGATACGGTGAGGGGGTTCTCTTTAGGACCTATTTTTGGAACGCCTGAGGGTCACTCGTGAGAGTGACCCCTCTCTTCCTGTGCAGATTTATGACTTTGCACCGTTTTTTTTCGATATGACATCGACATGGAATGGTTAACTACGCTGCGCGAAAGGGATAGCTTAACATTTGTTTTTCAGTTAGGCGCAGAACCTCTTCGGCGAGTGGCTCCAACCCGATCGTGAAAACGTGGGTACCGCACCCCCCCCTACCGAATCCGTGGAGGCTGGTCTACCACTAGACGTGTTCTGCGATAGAGGTAGCACTTTTTGGCATTTTAATTTTCTGGATGACGGGGCTCCTTAACCCAAAATCGTCGGGATGCCATTCTATTTTTGCGATATGTTTTTTTTCATAGATGGGCCACGGGTCTGTTCATCAGGTTGCACTTTCAGTTTGATCAAAATATTTTTTCGGTGAGGGTATAGAGCTTCTCAAGTGAGGAGCTTCAGGAACAAAATGGTGAACCTCTATTGCAGAATGCGTCACTATCAGAGGGGGCGGTAGAGATTAATAGCATACCGTCATATGAAGGTTTGCAAACAATATTATGTGAAATAGAAATATTTTTACGTGAAGGCACCTCTACGGTGCCATGTGTCAGAAGAGGTGTTTTCATATCCCGGTGCTTGAAGGTTATGCAAGAGGTAATGTGGTTTGTGCCTGGGCTTTAATACATTTTACCCGGCTGTAATGGCGCATCTGCCAACATGCACGAACCCGGGCATGGTGTCAAACCAACTTCCGCGTTGAAAACATAGCTAATCAAGGTAAACCCCACCACTTTTGTCCACTGGCCTGCTACTCCCTCTGCTCAGCTTGCTGAGCGCGTATACGAGCTTCTACCACGCTGGGTGTTCTCTGTTCACTGCTGGCCTTTGAAATGCTACAACCCCTAAAACAACCTTGCACAGTCGATTGTCAATGCGGTAGATATGGGATGGACAAGTTCAGGATTACGCCGGGTATGTTTAAGAGGCGGTCTGATTTTGTTTTATATATTTACAGTCCAGGGGGACTTCGCCGGGCCGTGCTGACTACCGCGGCGACTCCGCGCATGCTCGTAATGACCAAGGGTGTACAGTAGTCAAGACGTTATTTGCAACATCTGTACTGCCAAGGGTTTTGCATTGACATAATAATAAATATTTGAAAAAAAAGAAGAAGCAAAATCGTTTAGTACGGTATACGTTTCATAGCTACAACCAAATATCGCCGTCCGGCACAAGACTGATATCGCCGATGCTGTTTGTGTTTGTTTGCGTATTTGTGACCGTCGCGACAATGCGGGCAATCGTTTGGTGTTTTCCCAAGGCGGTCCATGCACCTGGTGCACAGCAGTGTTCACGTGAGAGTCGAAAACAAGCAACCGCAAGTAAGTGGCTCCAATGAGAATACGAAAACATCTGGAAATCCAGAGTTCAGATAATCTTTTGGATCGCTTTTGAATTATAGCCACGTCTGCTCAGCACCAGGACACTGCGCGAACGCGATCGTGGCGCCGCCTGCACAATCCGGCCCGATGAACACGAGAAGGGAGTAAGGGACCAAGACGTAGCCCTCGTTGCGAAAAAAACACGAAAATACTCAACACTGCGTCTATGAAAAGCAGAGGAGGAGCGCCCAGAGCATAGGGCGTCGAACACATGTAGGTACTGTAAGGCTCCCCGCCAGGAAGTGCCTGGGGGAGTGGCGGAAGAACGAAATATAAAAGAAAGCTTAAATATCCTTACTATACCTGGTAGAGGCTGGATTACTCAAACGTACCAGTATACGGGGTATCTGACACACTTTAGACCGCGAACATCTGACCAAGGCCAACAAAAGATACGACCAAAAGGTCAGTCAGGCCTCTGAAGGAGCCCGTAGAACACGTGTGAAGTTCATCAGGGTCTGACTCGAAATCACCGCGTGAACTTCGGGATATTCGCTTGGACAAAGTGTGTAAGTTGCTGCACTGCCCCGTACTTACTACCTTCCAGTGGTAAACCGACCTTGGGCGTGCCATTTAACCTGGTATCGACAACCCCTGTCAGAGTTTCGAAAAAGTGCTCGAAAGCTTGCACAGGCATGCTTTGGAGTGCCTTGAACCTTTTCGTCCAGAACCAAACAAAACGAAAACCACTTTTTCCCATTGACAAACGTCTAGCCGCAATTAACCTTTTGCAAGGCTTACGATAGATGGGAACGCATTTTCGCCTCCATCCTAAGCCGTGAGATCTCATTTTAAACACCGCCCGTGTCACTCTCTTCCGCTATTTATGCCGGGGGGCGGCGTAAATTCAGAAATATATGACAGTCAAGTAGGTGCTCCATTCGCTGGTCCAGGGAGAACATTTTGAACGTTTACCGCCACTATTTACAACTCTAAACCTCGCGAATGCTGCCTGCCTAGCTCAGTGGTTATGTGTGTACGTCGCTTTCTGCACTATAAAAAAGTGTTTTGCGTCTTCATATACTAATATATAATATGAAGAAGCACGGTGCCTCATCACAACTTTGAGAAACAGTGTAAGCTAGACCCGATGAACTACATCGTTTTGTTTGGTTCCGCTCACCTATCTTGTATGTTCGCACGTTTTCGGTGTGCTTCCCCCTCCCTCGACGTAACTCGGGTCCGAGGTCACTGAGATGTTACTATTAATAAGCAGGCGCGTCTCCTCCCCCCCACCACGATACCCGCCTTGATGTGTATAGCGAGTAAAAACTCGAGTAAAAAAGCTCACACGGCCTAGGTGCACAACTAACAATATCGCAGGTGCCAGGAATGATAATTCCGATGGCTTTGTGTTTAGGGGCCTCTTCGGTCAAACACTATAAGAGCAAATAAAAAATAACTCCTTTTCTTTTCCAGTTGCCATACATACTATTTCTGGTGTAATTTCTACCTTTTCATGACTCCCTACGGAAAACAACCTTTCTCCAGTGAAAATGCTCGGATCGCCGACATGTGATTGGGTTTGGAGGTAACGGTCAACAGTTGTGTCTCAGGAGACGTATCGATCAGACGCACATGTGTTTCATCACGAACAGTGCCTTTTACTCGAAAACTACTCGCCATACCCCTGGTAACCAAGACGAATTTGAAAAATTGCAGTTTCTCCGGCTGCTGGTACTGTACTGTTTTAACTCAGATATTCGACGAGGACGCCGAGCACTACTATTAATAGTAGTAGGTGAACCTACCTGGGCCTCTAGTTTGGCCGTCCGTAGCCGTCCTATTATATACGTGGCCACAGCAGAGAGTAGATACCAAACAGGAGCTCCGAAACGATCATCGAGTCGTATTCGAGTAAGAGGCACTTTTCGTGATAAAAATCGCGTCTGATCGACACACCTCCTGACACACATACATATGTTGACCATAATTTATGCTCTCTAAAACTATTCACATGTCGGGAAACCGAGCATGATAACTGGAGAAAGGTCGTTTTCCGTAGGGAGTCATGAAAGGTAGAACATAAATACCAGAAAAAGTATTGCAACTGAAAAACAAAAAACGGATATATAATTTATTTGATCCATGTTTGTGATCTAATATTTTTTTACCGAAGAGGCCCCTTTTCCATTAGAAACGCCAAGGTGCACCCCTGTTGTAGCGGGTGTCATAAGGCGGAATTGATCCGCTGGACGGGTCGAACCCATCACCCTAAACCCGAAACGATATAATGGGTGCCGACACGAACGGTGGGGTATAGACCGAGAGGTGCGGCAGGCGTTGTGCTCTCAACTGCTCCTGCTCAATTGCATACTATCTGCGCATCAACGGTTACTGTCGAGCGACTACAGCGGGCGATTAGTGTCTGATTTCTCGACGAACCTGCGCCGCCTTCGCTGCTTCGAACTGTACAGCGACCAAGAATAAGTCCAACCTAACTCACCGTGTAGTGGGTTGAAGCCGATGCGGACGGGCAGATCGAACGTTCAAGGCTTGGGTTGAGTGACTGAGCGGAGGTGGGGTGGGCGCTCGAGCCGTGGGAGGGTGCCGAGGGAAGGCAAAGTTCAAATGTGAGAAACAAAGAACGTTCTCTGGAAAGCACCTCACAACTAAAAAGGGTCGATATTGTAAGGTTCAGCGGTGATGAAATGATGAAACATGCCGAACATTCAGTAAACAAATGAAATGTCACACGTATTCTGAATACCGACCCATATAAGATTGACCCTAACTCGACGATGTGGGTTATGGTACTGTTTACCGGCGTATCATATTATGT
>JBBMKB010091462.1:0-11233 GCA_037833945.1 Alaria marginata
CGTCTGTGGCTACTGCTTGGGAACCAATACAATAATGAAAGACTTTTAAACCAATCTCGCTTGGGGTTTCATGAATATACCGTAGGGGGGGGGTAGCCGCATTTCGACTGCCATGCGTGCTACGGTATAGGCGCGCCGTATTTATTTTTGCTGCTCCTCGCTTGAGGAGGTCTAGTGTACCTCACCCGAAAACGGGTTTGGAACAAATTAAAAAGCGATCCCCGATGGACAATCCACCCCATGGCCTTAGGCATACAACGAAACATATGATATGTGTATCTAGAAGAAATTCAAAAGAATGGCGTTCCGAAGATTTTGGGTTAAGGAGGGAGCCCCCCGTCATTCAGAAAAAACAATTGGGGGGAAAAGTGCCACCTCTATCGTATAGCACGCGTCCTACCGGGGTTACGCGACTCGCGCGAAGGGCTCTGTGCCTCACTCTAAAACAGACTAAAAGACACTTTATTGGCGCAGCGCAGAAAGCAATTACATAGGGTTGGGACGCGTTCTACGATAGAGGTGGCACTTTTTGGCGTTTTTACTTTCTGGATGACGCGGCTCCTTAACCCAAAATCGTCGGAATATCAGTCTATTTTTGCAATTTGCTTTCTTTTTATAGAGATGGGCCACGGGTTCGTTAAATCGGATTGCACTTTCAGTTTGCTCAAAAAAACAGTTTTTCGGTGAGGCATAGAGCTCCTCAAGTGACGAGCTTCAGAAAAAACATGCTGCACCTCTATCGTATAGAATGCGTTTTGGTGCGTATTGCGAAACCGACAAGCCCAACACTCACCACCCCTAAGGCCTAACAAGCATGGTAGCCACTCCGCACGAGTGTCTCCGGGCTGCTGAAGAAGGAGGGAGGCCCTAGAAGCGACCCACCCCCCTATCGCACCCTTGGTCCTACTGAATAAGTTAACGATGGGGGCGGCACCCTTGCTTCTGGAAAACTATTTTTGTATTCTTGAATCCAAGCGCTTGTGGTTTTTGGGCGTCAAGGCAGAGACGTATCGTGAGCTTCAACTCAGCTCTCCGGTCGCTTCGAACTAAAATTATTTTGAGAGAATGCGAGTTTTAGTAATTTACACATCGTCAACCAATAGGGGGATCCTGCGAGATGGCTGTTGCAACCGCCAACCGCCTTCCACCAACGCACACGAAATGATGACAGTACAGATAGATATGCTGCTGCGTGAGTTTCTAGCGACAGGTATTCTATCTTCTTGGTTGTCTCGCGTAGTGCACACCACGGACAAAACTATTGGGGGTTATCATACCGTTCTCCTTGATAACATCGAGGATGCACTCGGCGATGGGTTTCGCAAGGCATTTGTGATTGCACCAAGGTTGGCTCGCCTCGAGACGCTGAAACAAACTATCTGGTAGCAAATTTACAACGTGAGGCTGCTGAGCTTGGTTCGTCCTGCTTGAGGGGATTCTCGTTAAATCACTGGGACGTACCGAATAGCTTCCGGAAGGAATCAAAACGTCTCACTCGTGACATCCGATCCACGACAACATCACTCTGTTACTAAACGCAGGTATGGTTCCTCGACTACCGTGGGGCCGTGTGGCCGGGATGGTGTGTGCACAGCCCATCACCGTGGGGGCTCCAACACTGCGGGTGTATCGCCTCAACGAGGACCCCTGGAAGATATCGCTACATTGTGCCGTGCAGACGAATGTGCAAGGGCAGAACGTTCCTACCGCTCCACTCCTCCTGGTGACATCTCACCCCCTCTAAGCGGATGGATTCACGGCGCATCCCCTTCAAGCGGGTGCATGCACGAAACAACTACCGGTGACGAAGCAGGCGATCGACAGCCTTGTCAACCAGCCAAGAGGGATACTCATCGACACCAAACAACGACTACCGTGCTGAGGGCCTTGTTGGCCTTGGTCTTGGCGGATTCCTCACCTTCTGGGGTGGCGTCGACGAGGGAATCCGGCACCGGGGACTGTACACTTTCCGATAACGACACGTTTCAACTGCCGCCATCACCGCCGCTACCGCTACCACTACCACCACCATCGTCACCACCGGTGAGAACGGTGATGGCCACTGCGGATTACAACCCTGCCGACAGCCACATGCAGCAACCACCGCTACCGCCGCCAACATCACCACCGCCACCGTCGCCGTCATCACCACCGACGAAGGGGGTGGTTGCGGCGGAGGTGGCGGCGGCGGCGGCTGATTATACACCGGCGGACAATCACATGCTGCATCCACCGCCACCACCACCGCCACCACCACCACCGCCACCACCACTACCGGGTATGGCGGCGGAAGCGGCGGCCGCGACGACGAGAGCGTGTGCAGTGGAGGCGGTTCATCCGATGCGAAGCGGCAAGAACGGAATGGATCCACACAACTACAGAAGAACATTATTGGAAGGCGTTTTGAGACTCTTGGAGGAGATTATTGTGGACAATAGGGAAGGGGAAAATGACGGTGCAGAGTCGGGGTGGGTACGACGACGAATGGGGCAGGAGTCCACGTGTCTACTCTTGGTGAGAGCTCGGCAACCCTGCTGTGGTCGTAGAGGACGTCAACTTGTCGTCAAAGGTTGCCCCCGACTATATCGCCGCCACGTCCTGATCCGAAATACGGTGGGAGGGGGTACCCCCAGCTTCATTACCGGGTCTAGGCCGGCCGTTAGGGCGAGCAGCCCTGTACTTGACTCAAACAAAGGCGTCGAAATGCTTTGTTGGGACCGAGGGGGGACAGGGATAGACAACTTGGACCACTCAGACAGAAAGACAAAGCTGGCACTACCACAAACAGCCTACGGGACTTGCCAGCGTGGATACAGCATCGAGATGTTGCCGCATTCCACGGTAGAAGTGCCGCATGTTTTTTCTGAAGCTCCTCACTTGAAGAGTTCTATGCTTCACCGAAAAAAACATTTTGAGCAAACTGAAAGTGCAATCCGATCAATAAACCCGTGGCCCATCAATACAAAAACAGCATATGGCAAAAATGGAATGACATTCCTCTACTATTAGTACTATTACTGTAGTATACTATTAGTAAGTCATTTAGGCTTGAAGAGCCCCGTCATCCAGAAAAAAAAAAAACGCCAAAAATGCTACCTCTATCGCAGAACGCGTCTGTTGCCGTTGTCGAGGTGTGCTGAACGTCTGTGATCTCTGTCATCCACTACACGTTCCTATCGCGCAGAGTCAAAGGATTTCGCAATGGTGCGTATAGAGAAACAGGGTAGTCACTCGTGCAGGTGGCCCTGAGCCGCGGAAACAAAGGACTTAAAAAGTGCTCCCTCTACCCCCCTTTTCCATTTCGTGCAGGACATCGTGGTCGTAATTCTCTGTGAAAGCTGGTCCGAGATACGCAAAATGGGCGCCAAGCACGCGCGATCCTTGGCGGTGATAGTCGGGCCAACCGAGGTAGGAGTCCTTACAAGAAGCGGTGCTTCGAACATCGTTCCCGGGAAGGATGAGAACAATGCTTGGATTTCGCTCCTTGCGTGTCAACTCACGCCCCCACAAACACCGTGCAAGCGATATCTGCTTGGTCTGTGACAACCCGTCGTGCTCTGTCCCGGCATTGTAGGGGTGCGAGGGTCGGTGGTCCTAAGGCCTGCGGCCATGCATGATATGAGTACACCACGCCCATAGCGCACCGGCTACGACGATATCGGGTATGCGTGGACTGACAACGATAACAACCGACCCGCCTGCTACAACCTTCCCCCGGAACAATTGCACATTTTTTCGCGAACGTGATAAGTAGTGGTTGCTCTGAGTTTTGCTCGACATACGATGGCGTAGCAGCCATAACGAGCATCAATGTCACGTACGTGGAAACCGTGGGGAAAACTCGCGCTGCGATGGTTCCTCGTCGCGGGCCCGCGGTGGATTTTCGCTGCTGTAGGCAGTAATACCCCCCCGGTAGCGACAAACGACGCGACTATCAACCCGCCCACCTTCCGCATCTCCCCCCTAATCAATAACCTTGACCTCTGGTTCATAAGGACCATGGCTACTCGGTGAATATTGCGGGCATTGATTACCTTTTCCCCTGTGTTACCTCCTGATTTTAACATACGTAGTTTCAATATTGACACCCTTGACGTGCAGGCGCGAGTGCTCTACCTAAGAATCGCCACCAGCTGTAATCGCGTCCTTCTTCTGCCGCGGTCTGAGAACGACCGCGACTGGACACGAGTCCACGGGCTCTTGCTGGGGATGCGCGCAACTATTGAGGGAGTCGCGGAAGAAGCATCGATCTCTCCACACCGTACGGGCTCGGCCAATCACTCCAACGAGAGCGATGAAGACCATGATACAGGCAAAGGAGAGAGGTTGGTAGACTCGCCATTAAGGAGAGAAGCGCTGACTCGAGAAATGTTCGCCGATGATGTGATGCAAGCTTGCGAAGAAAAAAAGCGAAGTCGGAAAGTGTTGTCAGAGAACAACGACGGTGCGGAAGTGCCGGAAAAAAGCAAGCCGTGCGAGACGGTGGAAAACATGCCGTGTGAGGCGGACGGGGGGGGAAACAGAAGCCAGTCCCCTGCTGATCCTTTGGTGTTTAGCTCGGATGAGCCCGAAATAGTTAGAGGGGTGGCGATGATTTGTCCAACACCACAGGCACGGCTATTGCCGCCGCCACCTCCGCGGTCAATACCGGCACCGTCGTCAACCGAGCTAGCGTTTTCCTGTTTGTCCCACCGCCAGGCGGCCATACGGGAAGCCGCGGTGGGACTGTTATACACGCTAGCGTATTTCCTTGGTCCTCACCCGGCGCTGGCTCTGTACAAACGCACATTGGGGGACCTTCAACGCGAAAAGGAAAACGCAGAAAGCATGGCGATGCGAGGTCATGGGGGAGCCTGTGGTGCTACTGCGGGGCGTGGGCTAAAGGCGGTGGGGGTGGGTTCCCGCGTCGAAACCAGGCGACGTTGCGATCGCGTCAGAGGTCTGCTGGACCTCCTTGAGCGAATCGTGGTCGTTCTTCCACCCAAAACTGTGGGGAAAACTTGGGAGCAGATGTTTCCGCTGTTGAGGTGAGGGTGTTGAAAACAAAAACGGAAAGTCGCCGCTGTAGATTATTGGGGACATATTCTACGGCAAAGGTGCACCGTTTTTTTTCTGAGGTTTTCTCACTCGAGGAGCTCTAAACCTCGCCCAAACACTTATCTTCAGTAAACTGACAGCGCAACCCGATGTCCGAACCCATGGCCTAGGTACAAAAAAACTGTCCATATTGCAAAACAAGAATGACATTCCGACGATTTTTGGGTTAAGGAACCCCCGTCATTCAGAGAATATGTTTTGCCAAAAAGTGCTATACCAATACCTACTCTATGGTAGCACGCGTCTGGGGCAAAAAGGCACCAGGGCTACGGTAGGGGGAGCCCCCCCATTTCCACTACTGGGTATAGACCACTACTATTACGGAAGGCCATAGTAAATAGGACCTACGGTACACACAAAAATATACACATTTCCCTATTTGTACTAACAATATTTGGTCCTATTTACTATGGTCCCCCGTAATACTAAACAGTACGGTCGAGGGGCACCAATGGACGTGTTCTACGATAGAGGTAGCACTTTTTGGCGTTTTAGTTTCTGGATGACGGGGCTCCTTAACCCAAAATCGTTGGAATTTCATGCTATTTTTGCCATATGCTTTTGATGTATAGATGGGCCACGGATTTGTTGATCGGATTGCACTTTCAGTTTGCTCAAAATCAGTTTTTTCGGTGAGGCATAGAGCTCCTCAAGTGAGGAGCTTCAGAAAAATAATGCTATTAACACCTCTATCGTAGAATGCGTCAATGTTTTTATGGGGCCTCCTCACTTGAGGACCTCCATGCCTCACCCACAAAACTGTTTTTGAGAGAACTGAAAGGGCAACCCGACGAACGAACCCATGCACAGCCTAGGTATACACCAAAAAAACATTGCGAAACAAGAATGACATTCCGACGATTTTTTGGGTTAAGGAGCCCGGTCATTCAGAAAAACAAAAAGTTGACAAATTTTAAAGTGCTATACTCATACTTCATACCTAGTCTATCGAAGCGTGCGTAACCCCCTTTTGACTACCGAACCTAGGCGACTGGACGGAAAGGCTCTGTACCTCACCCAAAAACCTTGGCAAAAAACATGATTTTGTCGGCGCTACGCAACACACAATCACGTGACGGTGGATATGGCGAAACCGAAACACACAAAGAGAACCTAAACATGGTCGCCCTTCGAACTGCAGCCAGCCGCTGTTGACCGCGGATCAAAACATTGTGTGTACTCCCTTGCCCGCTGTTAACGGCAGATCGAAAAGTTGTGTGTACCCCCTTTCGGGGGCTCAAGTATCTTGATTATAGAATAGCGACGAGATCGATCTTGTCAGGCGCCTAGGGAAGAGCGTGCAGCAGCGCGAGAGCATTACCGTGCTCGTGTGCATGCGTGTCGCAACAGCTCCTTCGATCGCAATTCAGAGGCATTCCCTACCCCGTCAAACCGGGCTTCTTCGTGGTGATCGATGAATGAATGTGATCGTCACGTTTTCACTCTGAAGTTCTAAAAAGGGGTTAAACCCATTTGGAACCCCACGCATGATTTTGGGGACTTATAGCTTTCAAAAAGTGAAGATTGGGTTGTGCATGCCGGACACGTCAGACCAAAACTAACCGTACACGCGCTCACGGGGGGCATACTCCGGCGCCTTCCCCTTCCGCCGCGAGCGCAGTAGATATACCTGTTGCTGCAGGATGTTTCTCGATGCCCTCCTTTCCTTTCGCCCGACGCGCCCCCCGTGTTCCTGTATAGGTCGTATATTGGACACCCTGAAGCTTCGCTCCGACAAGGCGCTGGCGCCGTGCTGCTCCAAATAGCAACAGCACGCGAAACACCCACCTCCTCCACAAGTGGTGGTGGTACCCCTCCACCTGCCTCCACTACCTCTCATCCGACCTTGCCTGCCAAGGAAACGCCACGTGTAACATGCCACGCATCGGCGCGGATAGTCCTCTGGGGCTTGATTCGTGCTTTGAGTGGATCACCAGAAGAACCACCGGAAGCAATATCAGAAGAGATTGAGCGCAACTCACACCATCGGCAGCCAGCAACTGCTGTTAGCTCTCACGGGGGAAACGATGTTGTTTCGGAAGCGGATATGGGGAGCGATCTCAGTTCGAGGGAGCTGCTGACGGCGGAGCGGCCCAAAGATCTGCACAGAAGTTACGTTGGAGAGGAACCCGAAGACCCGCACATAATAAATGATGTCGGAGGGAGACCAGAGATGCAGCCGGGATTGGCGGAGAAAGATCTGGGGCTAGTGGTGGCGTTGGGGGGCCAAGATATAGAAGGCACACAAGGCACAAAAGGCAAGAAAGGCACACAAAGCACAAAAGACACAAAAGACACAAAAGGCACGGAATGCACAGAAGGGTTCGAAAACGAATCGCCTCCACGCTGCAGAATTGGAAACCCGGTGCCGGGTAGTAACGAGGGTGAGCAGTTTTCAGCCGGAGTGGTTGTCGAAGAGAACGACCATGGGAATAGCCGCGACGGCGCAAGGGTCACGTCGTGGGAGCAACATGAAGGCGTGTTGATGGTGTGCGAAGGTGTCCTGAAGAGCTTGATCGAGAGGCGCATGGTAGAAATCGTGTCGGGCGGCAGCGGTAGCCCCGCGCCGCCTGCAGCAGTGGTGGAGACGCCATCCGCTGTTTCTTCGGCCAAAGCGGTCGCTAACCCTGTCGCAGTCGATGACTACTGCGAGTGGCCGGTAGGTTTAGTTGATGCGACCCCTGCGCTGGGCGACCTGCTGCTGTCGCTGCAGAGCCTGGCAGAGAATGCCCTCTTCGGAGCAGAGCTAAGGCTGAGCGCACAAACTGTAGCAGGAGAGGACGACAAGGCAAGTTCGACGGGAGTGGAAAACCTTGCTCTGGGAGCTTCATCGGGAGGTTCGCTGGAACTTTGGCGTGCTGGATCGCAGATATTGCCGTCGATTGGAAGGGCAATGGTGTGGTGGAACCCCGCAGCGATACGGAGGTAAGTACTGCATTGCTCCAGGTGTGCTTAGCTCTGCTGCTACAGTAGTGTGTGCCTGGTGTCCGATACGTATGTTATTGTTGCGCTCAAGAAAAAAAAACAGGCATAGCTTTTAGAGGTTTACATCACGAGCATAAACCCCACGCGCCTCCCCTCAGCTCCTCTGTTTGTTGGGCGTTCTTTTTTTAGTATCTATCATGCAGCGATCGCGTTCAGTGCGTATCCCTCCTCTCTCTTCTTTTGGAGCAATGGCAATATTTCACGTTCCAAACCGCCGACAGCCGTCAAACCCTATGCCGCTATAGCACCTTCTTCATAAACGGTTTCGCTGCTTGGTGTGCTGCTGGCTTCCACCGGCGCCATTGTAATAACCGCTACACGATTAATTCCCTGTCCACTGCTACCACACCGTAAATCGTGGGAATTCGCCCGGCCAACCACGGATGACTCATGGTCGTGGGAGAAGTCAATAAAATGATTTTGTCCGACGTCCGAGGTTTGGCGTGAGAAAGGGAGATCCATTTTCCTCCACCGCGTCTTAACCGTAGCGGATTTTTCTGTGAAATGGGACCATCCCTCCGCTTAAGGGAGGTACGGCAGTCATTTGTTTCCGCCCTCCCAAAGGTAACTGGATCACCCTCCCGTGCATGATTCCCTTCGTTTTTTCAGAGCCTGTGAACGCACTACCCAAACCGGAGCGGATGATGCCTCGGCACGACGAAGCTCGCCATCACTCTTCCTGTTACGACGCCGAACGCGCCTATCGGTCGCGTGCGAGCTCGTGAGAGCATCCGTCCGGTACGCTCGTCACCTCGCGGAAACGTTCGCCGACCAGGCTGTGGGGGAAAATAACCACACACCAAGCCGGCCCGTCGCCACCAGAGGCAGCGCCTCAAATGGTACACTTCAGGCTGTACAAGCAGGCACAGCTAAAGATGCGAGTGCGGCATCTCAGGCGCTACAAGCAGGCACACCCGAGGCCGTAGGTGCTACACCTGGTACACTCGTGGGATTGGCCGGTTCGCCTAGCTCCCAAGGGCCACCCTGCGAAAGTGTGGTGGCCGGAGGTGAACCCTTTGTCGTTTCGGTCACAAATTTAGAGCGCTGGGGAGGAAGCACGGAGGGCATTGCAGATAGCGGTGTCGGCGGTGTTTCGGGACTGCCGCGGTTTCCGGCGGTGGCCACAAGAGCTTCGGTGGGGTCGACGGCTGCAGCAGCAGCAGAAGCGGCAACGGTTAGCAAGCATGGTTCTAGTACGGTAGCGCGGGTTGTTCGCGAAACCCTCACGCTGTGCTTTATTGCGCCACCGCTTCTTACTCGCGCTCTGGCAGGGGTAACGGAACAGGGGGGAAACCGTGATGACACCGGTAAGAATACGCCTCACGAAAATATAGGAAACCTAGACGACACGTCGCGCAACATAAAATCTTCTGGGGGGGAAGGTACCTGCTCGCTGCTAAGCCCCCAGTGGGTCTTCACTGGCGTTGTAGAAGCGGTCATATTGGTGGGGTCGTTTCGAGCCACTACCGTATGCATCCCCGGTTCTCAAATGCCTTCCAGCAACGATAATCTCTGCGGTGGTGACACCGAGCATCGCCCGGCTTCATCACTGCCACCCACGGCGGGTGAGACCGCGGGAGAGGCCAAGGCGACGCTACCCGATCCGCACATCTCGGCCGACCAATGGGACCCGACGGTATCCGGCGAGATTTCTTCGATGGTCGAACAGCAGTTGCACTTGCTTCACCAAGCGGTATATCTAGCTTCACCTGCTGGTGACGACGCTGTTAAAGAAGAACAGCCCACATCAAACAGGGAAGGTCAATCGCGCACAGCGGTAGCAGCAGCAGCAGCAGCAGCAGCAGGAGTTACCCGCGAGGGCTTCAAGAGCAACATTGATAAGAGGGAGGGTCAGTCGGGCGGGTGCTTGAAAGGCGACATCTCTAAAGGAAGAGATCAGTCGGGCGAGCGCGTCAAGGGCGACGTTTCCAAAGGGGGAGCACCGTCGGGTGGGGAGGAAGCAGCAACCGCAGGAAGCGTGGGCTGCTACCGTGGTGGTTGCCGTACCGGCGAGAACCTTCGCTTGCCAGATGATCCAGTAGAAGACAACCCAGTAGAGACAAAATTCGCGATTCCGTTTAGCTGGGGATCGCTGCCGCTAGTTCGTGTGCCCTCCTTCGGCGAAAATGTGGGCCGTAGCAAGACACCCTGCTTACGAGGGAAGGACACCTGTGCCGCCGCTATGGAGGGGTCGGGAAAATCTTCTGTAATTCACCCACCGAAAACAACTCGCAAGGTACGGAACGGAACGGAACGGGGCGGGGCTACGGGTTTCACTTGCCTGGTAGATATTTACTTAGTTCAGAGAAACTAGACTAGCATGCGTCGAATAGCACTTTTTTGGCAAAAATATATTCTGAATGACGGGGCTCCTTAACCTAAAATGGTCGGAATGTCATTATTATTTTGCAATATGATTGTTTTCGTATACAAACCTAGGCCGCTGCCTATAGGCGATGAGTTTGTTAATCGGGCTGCACTTTCAGTTTTACTCAAAACTCAGTTTTTGGGTGAGGCATAGAGCTCCTTAAGCGAGGACCCTCAGAAGGCAAATACTAATGGTGCACGCCTCTATACCGTAGCACGTTTCATTGCGTCGATTGCGCCAGCCGCCTGTGGTAGTGGCAGATCCCTCATCCTTCTTCTTCGCATCCCTCCGGCGTGTTATAGGCTGCGCAGCTGGACCGTCTCCTGAGCGCCCGCGTCGTGCGCGCCTTGCCTGGCTACATGTCTTCCCTCCCGCCGCGAGCGGGCGTCCGCGTCGTCCCGGCTCTCCTTCGATGGCTCGAGGTAGGCGGGGTGCATTTGCATATCGTGTGGTTCAGCCTCCGGAGGGGACAATGTATGACGCGACCTAAAGATAAGGATGGCACCGTTCGGTCAAAGGCATTTTTGAATGGCGGGGGCTCTCCTCAACTTAGGAGAATTATACACAATATCGCTGGAATCCAATTTGTGGTGTTCTTGTATTATTCGGTATATGCTTAGGCCATGGGGTTGTGCTATGATATTGCTTGGGAGCCTCTGGAGGAGACTCCAGGAAATTAGATATTTCCTCCACCGGGGTATAAAAGGGGTTTCCACATGCCTTGGTAGGCATGGACTTTAGGGAAATGGGTATTGAGTTTCCGAGTTTCCGTTGGCCACCTCT
>JBBMKB010091473.1:0-11231 GCA_037833945.1 Alaria marginata
GGGGTATCATCAAAGTCTTGGAGGTGAGGATGGAGGGGGGGGGGGGGGTACTCATTTCATGCATAGCCGTAGTAGTCGTATGACTATAGACCCTCGCGTCCCTACAATGCCGAGACGAGGAAGAAGGGAGGGAGGAATAGTGAAACGAGAGTATCCTATTACGGGGGACTATAGTAAATAGGACCTACGGTACATACAAAAACCTATATATTTTCCTATTTTTGCTAACAACATTTGGTCCTATCTACTATGGTCCCCCGTAGTAGGCAGTTTCTGGCGTTGTTGCTGTTGTGTTAGCCTATCGAGTAGCGAGTTCTTCTCTGAAAATATTCTGCACGTCAGACAGGCCATCGATCCCCACTCGGAAGATCTGTATATCTAGATCTTCCAGGAAGATCTGTACATCTAGATCTTCCAGGAAGATCTGTATATCTAGATATTCCAGGGAGATCTGTATCTCTAGATCTTCCAGGAAGATCTTTACATGTATATCTTCCAGGAAGATCTGTATATCTATATCTTCCAGGAAGATCTGTACGGCCTAGCTCATGTGGCCGAGCGGGAGCCGTACGATCTGCAAGGTATAGCACATGTTTCCGGGGTTGGATCTGTACTAGCTACATGTATACAGATCTAGCACAACATCTCGTGACGGCAGTTCAAGGATCTACTGTAGATGATCTAGATGATCTGAATGATCTACATCGTGATCTATCTGTCCGAGGTGTGAAATACTTTTTAAGGGACCGGTCATTTTGGCACGTCAAGGCGTTACTATCACGGGCGACCATAGTAAATAGGACCTACGTTACACCCAAAAACCTTATATTTCCCTATTTTTTCTAGCAATATTTGGCCCTATTTACTATGGTCCCCCGTAAATAACATACTCCGAAGTAAACTATTAATAAAATACTAGAAATAATCAGCCTCTTTTTGGGGCTTCAGAGGGAAAAATTGACGAAATAAACTGACGATTCGAGAATCGGTGACACGAAGCAGCCTGGGACGCCGGGTAGAATGTGTGTTCAAAGCGCAACGGCAGGAGCTAAAGGACACACGCACCGCATTCTGATACTCGTACTGCTTAAGCCCCTTCCTAGACAGTTCATAATTTCGCAAATCTCTCGTTCTTGGTCGATATAAACGGGCCTCGAAAGGGTTAGTACACTAGTTTTAGTACAGGGGACGGCCAGTCAAGGGGTCAAACAGCGGTCTCTTACGTACGTAGCGTCTAGGTATGTATGTGGACGCGCGGGCATCGAGTTTCCTATCACCGTGCATTGATTTTATAAACATTTTTTCAAATACGTCAGCTGTGAGTTCGATCAAATTAGTAGTCGATACATTGATTTGTTTGAGAACATGGCCCCTCGGTGTCTCTTGACGGAGTGAGTGCATTGGTGCATACCAGGTATCTGGTTCAGAGTAGCGGGTATTGAGTACCGAGTATGTAATGGAAAATGAGTCGAAGGCACCGAGTATCGGGTACCGAGTATCGGGTACCGAGTAGCGGGTACCGAGTATCGGGTACCCAGTATCGGGTACCCAGTATCGGGTACCCAGTATCGGGTACCCAGTATCGGGTACGGAATAACGGGTAGCGGGTAACGACTAGCGTGTGCCGAATGAAGAGTAGCGGGGTATCGAGTGGCGGGTAGCGACTATTAATAGCGGATACCGAGTAGCGGATGCCGAGTAGCGGGTGCCTAGTAGCGGGTATCGAGTACCCAGTAGCAAGTATCGAGTAGCTCGCCGATGATACTTCCCGTCATGTTTTGTACCCGATGTCTATTATTAGCAGTACTGCCGAACGCAAACCCCCCTCTCCCCTCCCCCTACCCGCGCCGCTTTCCGGGCTTACGAAGACTTCCAAGCTCTGGGTTCGTATTTCCTACCACGGACGAGAGGACGGCTGGGTGCTCACGGCCAACAAGCGGGGCCCTATGCTCGAGCCGGTGGAAAGCTCAGACCAAGCCGCCGAGGAGTTCCACAAGCAGGAGGCCGCCTTCGCTAAAGCTGCCCCGGCCCCGCCCTCTACTGATAGCGCAGACCGGCCCCTGACGGGCGCTAAGCCTCCTCCCGCGGCGCCGAGTGCACCAGCATCCGAGGAGGACCGGCCGTTGTCTGGTGCCCCAGGGGGGAAGGGGGCGTGGGTGCCGCCGAGCGAGTTCCCGCCGGGGCATGAGAGTGGAGTGACTGAGCCTGCTGGTGGTGGTGGTGGTGCTGAAGAGAAGGGAGGTGCTGAGGCGGCGGCCGGGGAGGATGATGACGTTGGCGAGAAGGGGTTCATGACCGCGCTAGGGTGAGCTAGTAGAAAGGGTTAGGGTAAGGGCGGCGTTACATGTGTGGGGGCCCGTGCATAGCGACGAAAAACTTGCGAGTACCACCGTATTACGTGTCTAAGAAGAAGAGCCTGCGGCAGTACGATACAGCAGGGGTCCCCCGGGAAGGCAGTGGTGGGTCAGAGCAATATGACCGCCTTATTGGGGGAGGCCGCCTTATTCGATCCTGGTTATGAGCGCAATTCCCCGGTCGCGCCAGTCGATTTTGACCGCCTTCTATCGGGATACCGCCTTACTCAGACCGCCTTATTGGGGGACTCCCACTGTAATGTGCTTCGTGAGACGGCGGATGCTGTAGTCGCCAGTTTGTATCGACGTGTTTTCACTCGGAAGTCCTGCAAAGGGTACCGCCTTTACAGCTGCACAGGTCTACGTTACAAAACTACTTGGATTTTTTAGTGAGATGCTTGTAGAGTGGTAAAGAGGCTGTAATAAAGCGGCGGCGCGCGCGCACATTTTTGTTTTCAACTCTGAGGATATGTTGTGCCCTGGGGGGCTATTTTTAATTTTTAACGCATGGTGCTGTTTCGCCGCTTTTTTTGTTTACGCTTCCAGGCTGCTGAAGATTCGTGAAGAGGCAGACCCGTTTTCGATGGATATTGGGGTCCTCAGGAAGGGGGACATCGTCAAGGTTTTGGAGGTGAGCGGGTGAAGGCTTGTTTTGGTGGAGGGAAAGGGGGGATACCATCCACTTGATATGATCGGGCGCCCTCTCTGGGGTTAGTTTTTGCACGGGGTGTCTCTCACCGGTATCGCCGTGTTCGTGAGTGAATCGCCACAAATCAACGATGTCACTCTTCGCGCAGAACCTGCCTTCGTATTTTATAAAAGGTATTTCAAATACGTCAGCTGTGTATCCGATACGTCTGTGCGCTGAATTCTGATTTCACGTTTATTGTCGGAGGTGTACGGTTTGTTTGTGATCTGTTTTTTTTCTAGTTTTTTTTTTTGTTTCCTGAGGTATTTTTCCACTCGAGAGTTTTTGGGAACCTGTCTTGTGACCACGGACTTGATTAAAGCGACGAGTTAATGTGAGAACAGCAACAGCGGTAGCGCTGTTAACCCTTGAACAACTCGGAAAGCATTCCCTTCACTAATTCCAAGTGGGTTTGTCCCCAAAGTCGTAGCTGCAGTCCCAAAGGGGCTAATAATCATATATAGGACTCCCGTTTCCGTTGCTGCGCGAGACACCGCGATTTTTGGGACTCTCCTACCCGAGGGCATCCGATAAAAACAGATAAAACGGAACACCACACACCACACCCCCGGTGGTCAGAATAGAAACCAAACCGGAACGCTGCCGGAGGTCAGCCGGAGGTCAGGATATAAACCAAACCGGAACGCTACCGCCACTCGACGAAGTAAGAAAAACATAACTTGGTTTAAGAGTACCCCCCCCCCTCCCCTATCTAGGAAAATATACCTGCGGGGTGTCGTTTTTATCTACGGTTTCCCGGCCTACCTGCTAACCATCGTTAACCACGCTCGCATGGACGAACAACCGGCTCAACCATCGCTCGCACCGCCAACAGACGGCATCGAAGGGTTGGATTCGCGTGTCCTACCACGGACGAGAGGACGGCTGGGTGCTCACGGCCAACAAGCGAGGCCCTACCCTCGCGCCAGTGGAAGACTCAGACCAAGCCGCTGCGGAGTTCGACGCGCAGGAGGCCGCCTTGGCCGCAGCCGCCGCGGCTCCCCCGTCTGCTGAGGGCGCGGACCGCCCACTCACGGGCGCTAAGCATCCTCCTGCGGCACCGAGTGCACCGGCAGCCGAAGAGGACCGGCCTTTGTCTGGTGGGGGCGGGAAGGGGGCGTGGGTGCCGCCGAGCGAGTTCCCGCCAGGGCATGATAGTGGGGTGGCTAAGCCTGCTGGTGGTGCTAGTGGAGAGACGGGGGGGGCTGAGGCGACGTCGGGGGAGGACGGTGGGGAGATGGGGTTCATGACGGCGCTAGGGTGAGAGAGGATGGTAACCCGTTTAGGGCTCCTCCACCCACGGGTTGGCAGAAAATTACGTGGATTTAGTGTTGAATCACTTTTTCAGGGGTAAACTGGTTATATCTAACCCCTGTACAATTGCACTGACAATATGGTGGTAAAGTTCCGTAGTCATTTTAATTCGTGCTGGTATTATACCTGGTATGTAGTTTGGGGTCAGTGAGTTTGTCTGCTGTAATCAGCCGGAAGGTCCCACCTAGGTCACTACCAGGTCACTACCCGCGCGTTGGTTCGCCGGTTTTTAACGCGGTACCCCGTCGCAGAGAGTAGCATGCATAGGGTACCTGCGATTTCCAATGCTTGTTGGGTTGGGAAACACAACGCATTCTATGATAGAGGTACAGCATGTTTTTTCTGAAGCTCATCACTTGAGGAGCTCTATACCTCACTGAAAAACTGATTTCAGCAAAACTGAAAGTGCAATCCGATGAGCAAAACCCGTGGCCCATCTATACAAAAAAAACATATTGCAAAAATTGGATGACATTCCGACGATTTTGGGTTAAGGAGCCCCGTCATCCAGAAAATAAAAACGCCAAAAAGTGCTACTTCTATCGTAGAACGCGTCACACGTAAGAATACACGCGCGATCGGAGTATCACACGCAGATTGCAAAGGTGGGTTTTTGATAAATCCCCCTTTCTTTTCGATCTCACAGCTGAAGTGTATTTTGTTTTGTATTTTTCGTTTTTCTTAATAATAATATTGAAATCGACAAACATCATCACCGAAGGCCAACCAAACCAAACCAAACCCGCGAAAAAATCACCGGAGGTTAGAAACTAAACAATCAAGCCTAAAGGTATTATAACAGCGCCAACTTATGTAGTCCCTGGTATCTCACTTTAGAACTGCATCCTCGTTGTTGGGGACAAACCACTTGGAATTTGTATGGGACGTGTTTTTTTACAGTACTAAGGGTCTCGTATCGTAACCCCTGGTGCTTTTTTTTCCTTGTTTTTCCGGCCTCCGTTTGTCGCTTGCAGGCTGCTGAAGATTCGTGAGGAAGCTGACCCGTTTTCCATGGACATTGGGGTCCTCAGGAAGGGGGACATCGTCAAGGTCTTGGAGGTGAGCAAATTAAGGCTTTCCCCAATGCAAAACATATATCAAATTACACCAGGTACGTTTTTTGTCACGGGCCAGGACCCGACCCGCCGGTCGGGTCAGTTTTTTCATCTTGCAGGTCGATTTGGGTCGGACCAGATGGTGTTCGAAACCCCACGGGTCGGGTCGGGTCAGGAGGGTTTCAAATCTCACGGGCCGGGTCGGGTCGGGTCGGGTCACCCTGAACCGAGTTGACAGACGAGAAGCGACCCGCACCATGAAAAGCCCTGAAAAAACACCCTACTTTAAATGTAAGTACACTACCGGCCCTCTCATAAGAAAGAGCCCCGCAAGAAAATCGGCCTAAAAACTACGGGGAAATAAGAAGGTCGACAGCAGTTATACTGAAGTTAGCGTAGGAAAGATCTTTTCTCAAATAAGAAACCCAGCCTAAAACCAACTTATCGGTTTCTTATCGGCGGGCCGGTACTGTAGTTTGGGTGCAGTGGTAAAAGGCTGGCGTCATCGCGTGAATATGGTCACCATCCACTTGGCCAGGCTGGACGCGTGGCTGTTGACGTCGATGATAGTGTTCCCACCGATATCTCATCGTTTTCGACGACGACAAAGCCAGCGTAAGAACCAATGCATACCCGTTGCACAGCAGTGCGTGTATACTGTCAATTGCAGTACTGTATAGTAGCCGCGGTACGTATAATAGCCACAGTACGTAGAGTAGCCGCAGTACGCGCAGTGTGTGTGTGTATTCTTCACATTAAACTGTTTTTCCACCCGTCTAAATCCAGCACAACCAGTGTCCGTGCCGATGCAGTAGTCGCAGTACGTACAGTAGCCGCAGTACGTACAGCAACCGCAGTACGTACAGTATCCGCAGTACGTACAGTAACCGCAATAGCCGCAGTACGTACAGTAACGGCAATAGCCGCAGTACGTACAGTAGCCGCGGTAGCTTTGGTAGCGACGCGTCTCCCTTACCCGCCTAGAGGCCTCGAAAGCCAATACCAGGTACCCGCTTGGCTCCCGGAAATGTACTACTACGGTATGCCTACCAGTTACTCTTCCCCCACAACGGGTCACAGTGCCAAAGTATGTCAATTTCGTCTACCAGGCACTGTATCTGTATTATTGACTGTCCGTTTTACCATGCTCGCGGACAATGCCATCTCGACCGTTCTCGCTTGCACCGCCAACAGACGTCAAACACGGCCTGGATTCGCGTGTCCTACCACGGGCGAGAGGACGGCTGGGTGCTCTCGGCCAACAAGCGAGGCCCTACCCTCGTGCCGGTGGAAGACTCAGACCAAGCCGCTGCGGAGTTCGACGCGCAGGAGGCCGCCTCTGCCGCAGCCGCCGCAGCCCCGCCCCCTGCTGCTGGCGCAGACCGGCCTCTCACGGGCGCCAAGCCTCCTCCCGTGGCAGCGAGTGCACCGGCAGTAGCGGAAGAGGACCGGCCTTTGTCTGGTGGAGGGGGGAAGGGGGCGTGGGTGCCGCCGAGCGAGTTCCCGCCGGGGCATGCTAGTGGGGTGGCTAAGCCTGCCGGGGAGGCAGCAGGTGCTGAGGAGGCATCCGGAGGCACGTCGGGGGAGGACGGCGGGGAGAAGGGGTTCATGACCGCGCTAGGGTAAGAGCTTGTAGAGGGGTAGGGTACAAGGAGGCATTACCTACCTTTAGAGCGTTAGGGTCAGACAAACACAAGGTTTTGCAACCTTTTGTATAGGCGGTCTACGTTAAGGGGTTGTTGTAACAACGCATGGCGCGGTTTCGCTTTTGTTTAACGCCCACGCTTTTGTGTGTATCGCTCCCAGGCTCAAAGATGTCGGGAGACAGGACTTTCAACCCATGACAGACAGCAGGTTTGCCTTGACATGCTGTGTCTGACACCAAACTACTAGATTTTAGTGTGGAACACTTCGGCCCTACACCCTTGACAGCGCATGTTTTGCCTTGCTTGACATGTCTCCCGACATCTTTGCCCAGGCTGCTCAAGATTCGTGAGGAAGCCGACCCGTTTTCGATGGATATTGGGGTCCTCAGGAAGGGGGACATCGTCAAGGTCTTGGAGGTGAGAGGGTGAATGAAGGCTTGTGTTGGGTGGCGGAGGCATATCGTCCATTGCGATGCTTGGACTTGTTAACCGTTTTGGTGTTTATTTGTGCACGCTGGTTCTTTCCGCGGATAGCTTCGCGTTTCACAAGTGAGCCACGGCAAGCCAACATCGCACACTTACTCTTCCACTCCGGAGTGACTGGAGCCTGTCCTGTGACCACGGACTTGATTTTTGCAATGAGTTAATGTGAGAACAACAACAACAACAACAACTTGGCTCAGCGCCGCCTGTCTATAGTAGTAGCTGCAGTAAGGCTAGATCAACCGATGTCCCTTGCTGGGAACGCCGCGTTTTTTTCCGCTGCCTACCTGCTAACCTTTATTTCCCACGCACGCACGAACAACCGGCTCTATCATTGCTTCGCCCCCAGCAGACGTCAAAAACGGCCTGGATTCGCGTGTCTTACCACGGACGAGAGGACGGCTGGGTGCTCACGGCCAACAAACGAGGCCCTACCCTCGCGCCGTTGGAAGACTCAGAGCAAGCCGCTGCGGAGTTCGACGCGCAGGGGGCCGCCTTTGCCGCAGCCGCCGCAGCCCCTCCCCCCTCTGCTGAGGGCGCGGACCGCCCGCTCACTGGCGCTAAGCCTCCTCCTGTGTCGTCGGGTGCGGCAGTAGCGGAAGAGCGGCCGTTAGGAGGAGGCGGTGGAGGGGGGGGGAAGGGGGCGTGGGTGCCGCCGAGCGAGTTCCCCCCGGGGCATGATAGTGGGGTGGCTAGGCCTGCTGGTGGTGCTGGTGCCGGAGAGACGGGCGGGGCTGAGGAGGCACCCGGAGGCGCGTCGGGGGAAAACGGTGGAGACAAAGGATTCATGACCGCACTAGGGTGAGCGGGTGTAAAGGGGGTAGGCTAAGGGTAGGAGGGGCGTGGCAGCAAGCGGTGGTTCGGTAGTGTCGAACGTTTTCACCCTTGCGGACCTGGATTAAAGATGCTATTTTATATATATATTAATAGGACGTTGGGTTTTGGGGCGTTTCAAAGCTTCTTTTGGCCATATTATACTACTGCAGTTTAATGTACGGGGCTGTCGTTCGAAAGGTCCACACCTAGGACAGATGATCGATTCCCACTTGATTATCTAGATATTTCAGGGAAGATCTGTCTATTAATAGCTCATGTTGCCGGATGGGAGCCGTAGGATCTGCATGATCTATTACTAGTACGTGTTTCCTGGGTTGGATCTGTACTATTTACGGGGGACCATAGTATATAGGACCAAATATTGTTAGTAAAAATAGGTAAATATATAGGTTTTTGTGTGTACCGTAGGTCCTATTAACTATATGGTCCTCCGTCAATAGCTACCAGGTAAAAACTTCGTATACAGTTTCTGCTGCATATCTCATAACGACAGATCATCTAGATCGTGATCTGTTCGGGATGTGAAAAGGTCAAACCGCAGTCTCCTTTTTTTATAGCATGTTTGACGGGCAGGACCCGTTTGCGCAAGAACTCGTCCCAGTAGAGCTGACCCCTCTTGGTCTGTTCTTCCGCCTTTGTCTGTCGGTTCCAGGCTGCTCAAGGTCCGCGAGGAAGCTGACCCGTTTTCGATGGACATTGGGGTCCTTAGCAAGGGCGACATCGTCAGGGTCTTGGAGGTGAGCGGTTTCACCTTTTTTGTCCTTGCGTAAAAGGAAAATAAGTCACGAAAAATGGACGAAGGTTTTATAGAGATGATAGCATATTCCACTGCTTGATTAGGGGATGATACACTTGGTGCCCCGACTACAATTCAAGGAGGCGTACGACACGGGGCAGCATGATTCTGGTTATGTTGCTGCTCGCTCCCACCAATCGCCGACGGTTGGTATGGCTAAAGTTTCGTTTTTTTTTTAATATGTCTCTGGGTCCCGAAACGGTTAAGGCTGGGTTGGTTTGCGGGGATTTACCGCACACCGGACCCAAATCGTGCGTAGAATCGGGTGGCTGTTATCTTTTGACGGGTGACGGAAAGTTTTAGGATGATGAAGTATTTTGGGGTATGAGAACGCAGTTTTGACGGTCACAAAAGCGTTTATCAACCATGACAAAAAAACGTTATCATTTTTGACCCCAACAAAAAAGTTTTTTTCTAATTGACGACGACCAAGCAGGCGCTTGGGTCGTATGCGTAACCCGTTCACTACCACACGTGTAATACTTCGAAGTCGGCGTCTAAAAATAATTAACCGTACACAAACGATGTGACATCAACCGTGCTCGCTACGCCTCCGCGACAGACCTCGTCGAAAGCGGGCTGGGTTCGCGTGTCCTACCACGGACGAGAGGACGGCTGGGTGCTCACGGCCAATAAGCGAGGCCCTACCGCCGTACCGGTGGAAGACTCAGACCAAGCCGCCGAGGAGTTCGATGCGCAGGAGGCCGCGTTCGCTGCAGCCGCCGCAGCCCCGCCCCCTGCCGTTGGCGCGGACCGGCCTCTGACGGGCGCCAAGCCTCCTCCCGCGCCGTCGAGTGCGCCGGTAGAGGCGGAGGACCGGCCGTTGTCTGGTGCTGCTGCAGGCGTTGAAAACCGGTCGGTGAGGTCTAACGGGAGCGCTTTTGGCCTTGAGGATGGTAGTGGCGATGTGGGCGCTGCGTCGGCCGCGCCAGGGAGCAGCGGTAGCAGTGGGGGTGGTGGTGACGCCGATAGTCTTGCCTCGGCGTTGGAGGTCGAGCCAGCGGCAGCGAAGGCTAAGCCCTGGCTGAGACGGAGAAAGGCGCCACCGCCGAGAGCTACCAAAAAGGCAGCAGACTCTGCCGAAGGTGATGGTGAGGGTGAAGGTGTTGCCGGGGAAGAGGAGGCAGAGGTCGCGGGGGCGGGGGCGGCCAAGCCTTGGCTGAAAAAACGGAGGCCTATCGCTGGCAAGGCTGCTGCTGCGGGAGCGGACGAGGTAGAGGGGGACGTTGCGGTGGCGGCTCCAGCGAAACCATGGGAAACTGCGGCGGTGGGGGTGGAGGTGGTGGCTGAAAAAGGAGGAGAGGGGGAAGGGAGCGGCTGTGTTGAGGAGCTGGAAGCGTGCCTGAAGGAGCGGGACTGGAAGAAGAGGGTCGCTGCGTTCGAGGTATTCCTGAGTGGAGAGTCGGTGACTTTGGGCCGACGCGCCATGTTTGTGCTGATAATGTGGTCTTCTGCTCCTGTATGCGGGGGTTTTGTTGGTTTTTGGATGGGTCCTCGCGTCCTGGCGATGATGTCCTTCCTGACGTTCCTCGTTCCCATGGCCTTCCTGGGTTTCCTGTTTCCTGATATGCGCCTTGTTTTAGGCGGGGTTGGGGTGAGATGCGTTTTTGGGAGGCGTGGTTGTCTGTGTGTGGTCACTTGTATTGTGTCGTCCGATCCCGACAACACCACTTGACTTTTTTCGTTTTTGCTTGTTTTGTGTTTTTTGTACTTGTTTGTTTTTTGGTTTGTGGTGTTTGCGTATTTGCTGACCGTTTTTTGTTTCAGGACGCGTCTCGATCTTGCCGGAGAGGGGACCAGGGTGCAGTTGCGACGGTCGGGCCTTTGCTACCTCGCATGCTCCAGGACAACAACGTCCAGGTAAATTCGGCGTGGGAAGCATTATTACGCACCGAAACGCATTGTTTCAGGCTGTGGTGGAGTCACTTAGGCTGTTTCCTACGCGGTCCTTATTTTGAGCTTCAGATTTTGACCAAATCGAATTTTCAGCCGTCCAAATCGGAAATCGAAAGGGGCTGCTTACGCAAAGAAATCGGATATATTTGAAGTTGGTGAGCG
>JBBMKB010091484.1:0-11230 GCA_037833945.1 Alaria marginata
GGCTCAATTGTGATGGTTTCTTGAAAAGTTTCGAGTCATCTGGCACGCAGAGTTAAGACAGGAGGGGGGTTACTTGTGAAGGTTTGTTTGTTGCAAGGTTTGCACGAAAACTGTGGCGTAAAGATGCATGCTACGGTAGGGGTGCACCAATTGTTCTGTGAGGCCCTTCACATACGGACCCCCTTTACCTCACCCAATGACTGAAATTTATCAAAAGTGAGCTCTAAACCCGATGAACAATCCCTTTTGCCTCTTCACAACGAATCCTATTCCAGAAAACAAAAAAAAACGGTAATCCGACGATATTGGGTAGTTAGTTCCTCAGTCTCTTATGCTACGGTAGAGGCACCATTATTTTTTCTGGGGCTCTTCACGTGAAGAGCTCTATCTATACCTCACCCAAAAACTGATTTTGAGTAAACTGAAAATGCAAAACCGATTAATAAACCCATTGGTTAGGTAACAACAAATAATACTGCAAAAACCAAATGACGTTTCCGACGATTTTGGGTTAAGGAGCTCCATCGTTCAGAACATATTTTATAAAATATATTTCAAATACGTCAGCTGTGAGTTCGATCAAATTGATGGTCGATACTCATATTTGCAAGCTGCGTGATACTCCGGCCACGCGTTTACAGAATTTTCCTATTTAGCCGAAGAGTGCTGCTATCTTTCGTATCGTAGCACGCGTCTGAAGGGGTGTTTTTCTACAATATTTTCAGTGCAAACTTGTCCGCTTGCCGCTATTTTTGCCTTCACGGAGCCTTTTGCCCTACCTGCTTCTTGCTGTTGTCTTCTCCCTCTGTCCGACGTGCCCCCGGCCTTGCCCTTCCGGCAAACAACCGTCGGACAAGAGCTTTGTTGGTAGGTCGCGGCCAACCTCCACCTCGGCAACGCAGACGGCTTGGTCGTCACCGCCCGTTACAATAAGAAAGCGCCCATCCTCGGCTGAAGCGTGGACGGCCATGCAGAGCACGCCCATCTGAGCGGTGTGACAGTGGAACGCGCGCGACACGAAAACCTCGTTTGACATCTGATCCGTGGTTCGTACGATTGGGGTAGAACTTTTAGGCCAACACATTTCCGGTTGACGGAGCCCTTCAACTGAGGAATTACCCAATATCGCGTTTTGGAATATTAATATTGTTCGTTGCATGCCTAGGCAGGGGGAATATTGCTCATCGGGTCAGTACTGCATTATTCTGGAAGTCGGATATTGGGTGAGGAATAGAGCTCCTCAAGTCAGGAAATCTCCGAACAACTAGGTGTACCCCTATATACCGGAGCATATGCGTCAAATCGTTTCTCCGCATAAAAAGGCCCCAGTACCGGCGGCTGGTCAGAATATCATCGGCGCCAGACAGTCGCGGCAAACGGTTCTCACGACGAGAAAACAGACACACCCAGCCAAATGCCACAAACGATGGGTATAGTATTGTGCTCCGACAAATCGACTGGAGAGCTTACTGTGCCAGCGAAACCTCAAGCCAACCTTCGGGAGTCAACTATGACACATCCATCACAGCGTTCTCTTTCTCTCTAGGGGAGCGCTAATTGCACACCGGGCGTGAAAGTATAACTCTGCACACCCTCTATTATAGTTGGATTAGGTCGGGGTAGGATCAGGGCGCTTGGTGGGCCCTGCTGGCGGCCAATTATGTACCAGGCTCGGTTTGGAGGGCTCGGATCCGGGTGAGATCAGGGTGCCAAGCGGGAGGAGGGATACGGTGTGCAAAGTTTTAATTGCACACCCGGTTTGAATTAGCGCTCGAACTCTCTCTATATGGGTTGTCCGTAGAATCACCTGATGGGCACGATATTCCAACACGGGCACGAGGCTGGGTGATCGCGGTGTCCCCTTCGCCGCCTCCCCGCCTGCGTGCACCCCTCCCCGCCGCCTTCCCGACGGCCCACGGTGTATAAACCCCTCCCTGACTCTAGATGCCTGGGGAGGGTCTTCTCCTTCCAATGGTGCAACACCACCACCTCCCGGTGGTGCAACACCACGGCCTTCCGGTGATGCAACACCACCACCTTCCGATGGAGCAACATCACCGCCTCCCGATGGTGCAACATCACCTCCTCCCGATGGTGCAACACCACCGCCTTCCGATGGTGCAACGCCATCGCCTCCCGACGGTGCAACACCACCGCTTCCCGACGGTGCAACACCCCCGCTTCCCGACGGTGCAACACCACCGCCTTCAGGAAGGAACTCCCACAGGGTCACCGTGCCACCGGTATCACCCGTGACGATAAAATCTGCCACCTCTCGTACCGCGGTTTCTTTTCCTGCTCCGGCTGTATCTCCCCAGTCCTGCCGCGGGGATAACCGTAGAGGAAGGGCAACCCGGACATGAGCTAGGCAGAGTACCGGCCGCTTACCCGGGGCCATCCATCTTCCGGCCGACTGCGACTTGGTCTCTTGTTGAGCTGTGTCGGAGGCAGCCTTACCATTTTTCGCTTGTCGTAGGGTGAAGACGGCTACCCCTCCCCCCGAGTCTCCGGCCACCACAACGGTTTCGTCGTGAGTTTTGGCCGCGGTGTTTGCAATAGCTCCTTGACCTTCGGTGACGATGTTGGCAACCGTTTCTCGAGTTTTGGTGGCGATGTTTTCGACCGTCTTTTGAGTTTTGTCGGCGGTGTTTGCAACCATGTCGTGAGGTTTGTTGACCGTGCTTGCAACCGTGTCTTGAGTTTCGGCAACGATGTTCGCGACCGTTTCTCGACTTTCTGTCAAGGCGGCCACCCCTCCTCTCCCATCTCCAGCCTCGACAGCGGTGTCTTGAGGTTTGGTGCCAGTGCTTTCAGCCTTGTCTGGACTTTCGACGACGATCTTTGCAATCTTGTCCTGATTTTCGGGAGCGATGTTTCCAACCGTGTCGTGAGGTTTCGTTGCGGTGTTTACAACCGTGGCTGGCGGTGATGGTGACGGGGGAAGGACACACAACGACATGATCCGGTGTGCGTGTAGCCGGGACTTCGGATCCGGGGTGGTCGTCATGAGCCACCGCACCTGGAAAAAAGAGCGAACGAGATCGGCATGGTAATTATTTCCAACGACTTGGAGGGATGATTAAACTAGACAAATAAGGCAAGTACTCCAAGAGGTATACCAAGACTTCGGCGACCCAGCTTGCACTGTGGACTTTTAACCTTTTTAGAACCACACTCACGTTTTTGAGAATAAAATACTCGGAGTTAGTGTGGGATATTTGCAGTGGTAGAAGGGTTAAGGGTACTAGGCTGTACGGACGGTTGGCGCCTCCTTCGAGGGTGCAAAGTGACCACGCCAGCGCTTTCCGTCAAAACTGCCGAACCATTGCTAAAGTGCATCGCTTTGGGAGAAACTCCATAATTTGCCCCAAGAAACGCCCTGGGTGCGCTTCTGTGGACAACTTGCAATTCTATTATTAATAACACGTCTACAAAAGCGAAACGACACAACAAAACGATGTTGTCAAAAAAAAATACTGGAGACCCTCGATTCCAAGAGAAAAAAGAGACGTGGGATTATACGACAGGGGTACAGCACCTATACTTCTGAGGCACCTCAGTTGAAGAGCTCTACACCTCACCCAAAAGCCGACTTTGAGAAAATAGAAACGTGCAGCCTGATGAACAATCCCATGACCTTTTTAATAGGAAGGTACACAACGAATAATTAGCAAAACACAAAAGGTGTTCCAACGATATGTGGGAAGCGCTTTGGCCAAAAAAGTGTTACCTACCTCGCAGCAAGCGTCAAGGCGAAACGATGCTGTCCCAATTAGTATTGGAGACGTCCATATCCAAGAAAACAAACTTCAATTCAACCGTGTGCGCGCGAGGCAGAAACATAGAGGAGACTGACTAACCGGCGGGGCGCAGGTAGCGTCCACAGCAGCAGCCCCTCCTCCGCCGACGTCTCCTCCGATCCCATGTTGGTCTTCCCAGCCCCACACCCGTAACTCCATCTTACCCCCCCCAGAAATGACCACACCCTGTGCTCCTCCTCCGCTGCTGCCGATGCAAGAATTTTCCGCGGAAATTCCGACGGCGAGCGCACCAATGGATGACTCGTGGGAGGGGAGAGTTTGTCTTACCCTCGTGTACGGGTAGTGGAACCCACCGCCACGGGTCTCGAATGCGTCCGGTTCCGTGGGATGGTGAACCCTGGAGTTTCCACCAGCGTAAGTTTGGCCAGGTGCTGATCGAATGTCGGAGGCGGCTTGGCCACCGGTGCGTTGCCTCTGGCAGAAGGCGTCAAGAAGCTTGACCACCCCGTCTTCCCCTCCTGCCGATGTACGGCAAGCAGAACACCGCGGAACAGAAAAATCGCAACGAAAAATACGATTGCATGCGAATGTAGGGGGAACCAAATTTCCGGAGTTCCTCGCTCGCGAAAGCTCTACACCTCACCAAAAACCGGGCTTTGAGAAAATACGCTAGTTCAATCCGATGAATAATTCCACGCTCTAGGTGTACCTGGTATAACGTAACGAGAAACGTTTTAACAAATGGTATTCCGATGACGTTGGGTAGCTCTTGTGAGGAGCTCCCTCAGGCAGAAATATTTTGGCCATAAAGTGCTACCCCTGTCGCAGCACGCGTTATATGGCACACCAGGTAACAACTGTTCCTGCTCAGCATTTTAGCCGCTCTTCGTTTTCATTTAAGGCAACGTTCTTGACGCTTGTTGAAAATTGCAGAAAACAAAACTACGAATAGGCAGAAAGCACCTTCATCCAATGCCTTGGCTAGTTTTTAAGTTTTTCTCCGTTCGTTGTTTTCGTTTGGATTAGTAACCGCTTCAGGACTGCATTCCAGTTTCAGGAAACAAAATACTTGGGAATTAGAGTTGGATAGCTCTTGTGAGGAGCTCCCTCAGGCAGAAATATTTTGGCCAAAAAGTGCTACCCCTGTCGCAGCACGCGTTATATGGCATACCAGGTAACAAATGCTCCTGCTCAGCATTTTAGCCGCTCTTCGTTTTCATGTATGGCAACGCGCTTGACGCTTGTTGAAAATTGCAGAAAACAAAACTACGAATAGGCAGAAAGCACCTTCATCCAATGCCTTGGCTAGTTTTTAAGTTTTTCTCCGTTCGTTGTTTTTGTTTGGATTAGTAATCGCTTCAGGACTGCATTCCAGTTTCAGGAAACAAAACACTTGGGGAATTAGAGTTAGATATGTGTTTTTGTACAGTGCAATATTTATTATGGCAAAAGGGTTAATGAGAAAAACATTGAAAACAAAAAAACAAAAAAACAATCAGATGCAAGAAGAGCAACACAAACAGTCTGAGGCACCAACAAACGCAGGGGTTGCATCAAGGCGCGTGCCCCGTACGGTAGATGGAGTGCCTACTATTTATGAGGCTCCTCGCTTGAGAAACTACATTCTTCACCCAGCACCCTCCCTTGCTGCGGCCTTGAGAAACATTACAAGAAACGTGCCACGAAAGAGGCAGCACTTTTTTTTTTCTGAATGACGGGGCTCCTTCACCCAAAATCGTCGGAACGTCATTCCTGTTTGGCAACACGAATTTTTGGCTTACCTAGGCCGTGGATTATTAGTTCATCGGGTTGCACTTTCAATTTACTCAAAATCAGTTTTAGGGTGAGGCACAGAGCTCCCCAAGCCTCACAAATAAAATGGTGAACCTCCACCGTATAGCACGTGTCTACAAACTCGGCCCGATGCACCCATAGCCAGGCATATAACAAATCCATATTGTCAAACAGGCATCGGATAAAAAAAACATGGGGTGGTTCCTCTGTTGAGGAGCCGCGTTAGCCAGAAACGTTTGGACTCTAAAAGCGCAACCCCTTCGATTTACCTGTCACCAAACGCAGGTTCCCAAGGCCATCTCCAGGAGTCTTCACCGTCGCATCCCCCGGGACGAACCTTGCCGATACCACACGTTGGGAATGAAACGGAGTCCCGAGGCTGTAACCGAACCGAACCGGCAAACATGTGGAAACCTCGGAGGATGTCGTCCGCGGTTCGTTAGCGCAGCTTCGTTTCGCCGGATGAGTATCAGCTGCCGACAAGCCACGAAGCACCTCTGACTCGCGTGTGGATTGCCCTGGCTTGCGTTCGGTTAGCCCTGGATCGCTTTTGATTAGCTCTGTTTCGGTGCAATCCTTACCCTTCGGGCCTTGGGATACACCAGGAAGAGGTCGCTCTTGCCGAAGCCGCGGCTATGATATTATTGCGCAAAAACACGATTCAGAAAAAAACAGGGCAGGGTAAAAAAGGACATTATTATTTATCGCATACTGGTATGTGTGACCACGGCTTGTCCAGAAGGTCGCTGAGGGTAAAACCTCCTACGAGTTGTGATGGAAAGTAAAAGTGATCATTAAAAAAACAAACAAAAAACGTACTTCTAAGGCTCTACAGGGGCTACCCCCGGTGGTATAAGTAGGAACATCGTCAGTTTGCAATCAGCTAGTCCCGAAATCGAATCTCACCTTTCCGCTCCCCGGTCCATCCCCGAGCGCCGACGAGTGATATGCTAGCGCTATGCCTGGGCGTTGTTGCTCCGCGAAACGCCCTTGCTGGTCTTTTCTCGCCCGTGGCGTGCCATTCTCCCCCCCACGCAAGCTTCCAGGACCACGGCTTTCCTCACAACCGACGGCCGTATTTTGCGACACGGGCCGCGCGAAGACAAAGGTGTGCTGGGGCATGGTGGGAGTAACGGCGCATCCAGCCCACGGGAGGGGGGCCGAGCGTGACGGCGTCGCGAAAATATCGCCACTCCCCCCACCACCTTCGCCATTGCCATCGCCACCGCCCCCTCGATTGCAATCACCACCATCCTCGCCACTTCCACCTACACCACCTTCATCATTGCAATAGCCGCCGCCCGTGCAGGGCAAAACCGTCGATCCATGTGGTGCGGTGACCGCAGAACAGACCTCCTCATGGATTACAGCCGTTGATATGGGAGTTCCCTCATGAAATTTGGCCGTTGATTTGGGAGTTGCAAGCGCCGCCTGTGGCCAGGACAAAACGAGATCATGCGCCAGATGCCGATCCCCGCACTCGAGCTGGTAATTCAATCAGCGGAACACGAAGAATAGCAGGAAGAGGACGGCGGGCGGGGGTCACCAAATTGCGTTCTTGCGAATCGCTCGCACAACTTGTGGCAGGTGATATGTTGGAGCATTCGCACTATCAACCGGCGTCACCGCCACCAGCACTCGGCCGCAGACCGATGCCAAAAAACGTAAAAAAAGTGGTTGTGCGCCGTCCGCCTGGCGGAGGCTCGCTTAAGCACCGAGCAAGCCGATAACTACTTATCACCCGCAAAATACTCTAATTCGTTTTTTGATCATAACTTTTTATTTTCCAGCTCAACTCGTAGGAGGTTTTACCCTCAGCGGTCTTCTGCACAAGCCGTGGTCGCAGGGGTAATCCCTTCTCCCTCCCCTACACGTGCCTTCATTTTTATCGCGCAGAGGGTTCAGCATTCCCACTGCCCCGGCCTCATAGGAATACATCATTCTGCGTATTATGATCATACGACGCATGCGGAGAGCCCACGAGGTGGCCAGCCCGCTTAGTCTCTTGACAGGTGCGAAGGTATGGTTAGAACTTCTCTGTCAAAACAAAACTGGACGACGGAGCTCCTCATGCCAATATCTTCGGATCCGACATGTATTAAAACACATCTTTCACTATTATAGATACCTAGCCTATATGGGATCGTGTAGGTATCAGGCTTAAATAATTTTCAAATTTTGTCAAAGTCGGCTGTTGGGTGGGGTATAGAGCTCCCCTAATGAGGAAACACAGACAACGCAGGCGTTACTCCTACCCTAGCACTTGTCCCTTTACCACTGCAAAAATGATCCCGCACTAATTCCGCGTAGTTTGACCTCCAAAACGTGGGCAGTAGACCTTACTTATTTTCTACCCGCCCGGATCTTTGAGGGTAATTGTCACGCCCTCTTATTGGCCGAGGACATTATTCGGCGGTCCGCAGATCGGAGTTAAAAACAAAATCGAAAAGCGGCGCAGCCGCGTTTCTCGCTCGTTCCTGGCCCGTTTTCGGTCCAGGTTGGGGTCAGGGTTAGGGTTATAGGGGTTGGGCTGGGTCTACGCCCGTACTTTGATCCCACCAGGAAGTGCTTCCTATCATAGCTGCCAAACGCGAACAGCCTACCGCCCCGAAGTTCCGCGCGATCAGATAGCTCAACGTGGGTGCACTTCTAAATAGGCTAATAATCCCCACAAGACACCCTACCCCCAATAACTGGCGCGCTTGTGTGAGGTCCCACTGCGAGAACGCAACACATCGCACGGCATGACCCTAGTCGTACTGCTGCGCTCTCACGGAGACCTTGGAAAATATATCGCACGTATCACGTCTTATGGTTGACACGTGCTACGGTACTGTATTCAGTACAATAACACCGTTTAGTTTTTGAGGCGCCTCGCTTGAGGAGCTTCATTCATACTATTAGTAAGTCACCCAAAAAACTGATTTTGAGCAAAAACTGAAAAGGGCAACCCGGATGAACAAATTCACCGCCTAGGTATAAAAAATAAATTAAAACTGCAAAACAAGAGTTGACACCCCGACGATTTTATGTTAAGGAGCCCCGTCATTCAGAAAAAAAAGTGGCCAAAAAGGTGAGGGTTACATCGCGTAGGGAACCGAAAGCGGCGGAGTAACCTGTCGTATATTTGCATACGAGAGGATTATTTGGTTGTTTGGGGTTTATTGTTCCATGATCTTAAAGTGCAAGAATAAACCCGTGTTCACTGCTTGGGAACGTTTGCGCAGCTAGGCACGCCCACGTCGAAGGACGAGGGATGGTGCTACTAATACTATAACTAGTATCAATACCTCTATCGTAGCACTCGTCGGTTGCTGTACCCGGAACCCCACAAGGGATAAAAACTCTATCAGATTTTACGCATTTAACAGATTCTCCATACAGTACCGGCCCCCTGAAAATAAACCGAGCTATTGGTTCTGGGCTAGATTTCTTGTTTGAGAAAGGGTGTGTCCTACACTATTTTCAGTATATATAACAGCCGTCGATATTCTTATTTCCCGGTAAGGCTTAGGCTAAGTTTCTTAAGGTGGGGCGCTTCCCTTATTTAAGGGCCGGTAATGTACGTGCTGAGCGTTGGAGTGTTTTGGCCCAGGTTGCCGGCAGCTAGACACAGAAACCAAACAGATCCACAATATACCGACATAATCCCCACAAAAAACCTAAACCGTACCTCCAATAACTGGCGCCCTTCCGTAAGGTCCCACACCGACATCCGCGACGAGCCGGATCGACCAGCCACAGCAATCTGAAGCCCCCCCTTCCCCGTTGCCCGAACCTCCCCCCCCACGCCCACGTTCTCCCCACCACCGCCCACCCACATGTCAGAAACTGCAGTAATCGGAGACGTAGCGTAGCACGTAACGAGCGTGAGCAGTACCGGTGGAGGTGCCATAGAGGGCAGAAAATGGCCCGAGGCCTGGAGGGAGGCGCCTTCCCGTTCGCCCCCTGCTGGAATCGACTCTTCTGGGCACCTTTCGGCGTGGCCGGACCGATCTGTTGTCGCCACGTGAGGCTTGGAAGCCGGTGGGCATCCTAGGACGTGTTTTGTTTGGCCGATCGGACGAATCTGACCGGATGCTGTGGGTGGCTCGTTGAGGTTTGGGTAGGAGAGTTTGTAGTGGTTGACGTGTCCATCGTGCCCGGCAGAGAGAAGGCAGTCTCCTCGCAAAGCTATGCGGCTGATCTGAAAAAGTTAGGACCGTGGCAGGTGGCAGGTGTGAGCAGTGGTGCGATGGCGTGGGTGTAGAACGAAACCATTTGTGCTTTGGGGCTTTCAGAGGGAAAAAAACGACCAAACAAAAATGAAGAACACAGCGGCGACCACTGCTGAGTGGGTCACGTGTCTATTGTTCCTGGCTAGCTATTCCTGGCGGAGAGTAGGCAGTCTCCCCGAAAAGCTATCTGACTGATCCGAACGTGTATTGAGATCGTGGCCGCGTATGGGTGTCAACGGTGGATGTATAATAAATGATGTGTGCGCCAAACCCTTTCGTTGCTGAAAAAAACAATCTCACACGAAGTCCAAGCAGCATGTCCCCAAAACCGTATGTGCAGTCCTAAGGGGTTCACACTTTCGCTGCTGGAAAAAGCATTCCCACACTAGTTCCAAGTGGTTTGTCCCCGGTAACGTTGTCGCAGTTCTAAGGAGGATATTAACAATTATGAACACTTTGGGGGCTTCAAAGGGGAACCATGAAGACAAAAAACGACTATTGCGGTGTCGGCCATTGGTTATTGGAGGGTGACACATACTACTGTGAAGACAAAAGCTGTGTGTTTATGGTTGGAAGGTGATGTTATGTTCAGTAACAGAACCACAACGCAAAGACAAATGTTGTGCGCTTAAAACCCTTTGGGACTCCGGAGGGAAAAAACGGCGACGACAAAACATGATGATTACAGCGTACGACACTTTGGGGCCTTCAGAGGCAAACCATGAAGAAAAACAATTACCAATTCAGCGACGGCCACTGCGTGGTTGGAGGGTGATACGTATATAGTAACCGAGCCACAACGTCAAGACAAAAGTTGCGTCCTTAACCCTCTGAGGCTCAGAGTGCGACAATAAAAAATGAAAATTACAGCAGCGGCCACTACTTGGCTGGAGGATGATATGTACATAGTAACCGAACCACATCAATACAAGGAACTCGTACTACATACGATACGGGCATCGCATGATACTACTTGTCCTGCTGCTCGCCCACACTATAAAAAAGCGATTCGTATGACCAAACGTCTAGAATATTTTTGGTCGCAACCTCTGGGTCTCACCAGGGGTAAGCAATCTGCATACGTGACAAGCTACGCATGGCATTAATACCAGCTGTACGCCACCATTTTCTGGATCAACATCCACTAAAACTTAATAACTCTGCGTCGTAATTCTCAAGCCTGGGGGAGGGATTGAGGGTTGATCCTCAAACCAATTCGTAGCACGTTTTCGAGGACGTGTTTAGCAGGGTAATCACCCTGGAGATAACCGGGTATCTACCCGAATATGACCATAACAGGCAAGTTTGGTACCCAATTACCCCAGCGTGTTCACCAAACCAAACACAATCTTGCACGATTACAAGAACGAGTTGAGGATCGAGTATTGTATATCTAATTTTGAAACCCCCCAACCTCACCCCACCCTTAACCCCACCCCACCCTGCCCCCTACCCCCC
>JBBMKB010091495.1:0-11229 GCA_037833945.1 Alaria marginata
TCCCCCTGTGTGACCCCGGTTGGTGCGTTCAAACATCTGGCGCCCAGAATAAATGGGACGAAAACACACACACATTATTACGGGGGAACGTAGTTAATAGGACCAAATATTGGTAGTAAAAATAGATAAATATATATTTTTTAATGTCTACCATAGGTCCTGTTAACTACGTTCCCCCGTAAGAGACACATGCTACGCTGGAGGTGCACTAGTGTTTTTTTTAGCCTCCTCACTTGAAGAGCGCCGTACCTCACCCGATTTTGTTTTTAGTGTAAACAAAAAGTGCAAACCCGATTAACAAACCCATGTAGGTACACAAAACATTCATATTGAAAAGCAAGGATGACATCCCGACGATTTTGGGTTAAGGTAGCCCCATCCTTGACGCGTTCTACGATAGAGGTAGCACTTTTTGGTTATTTTGTTTCTGAAAAACGGTGCTCCTTAACACAAAGTCGTCGGAATGTCACTTTATTTTTGCAATGCGAACGATTTGTACACCCAAGCCATGAGATAGTTCATCGGGTTGCACTTTCAACTTTCTCGAAATCGGTTTTGGGGTGGGAGACAAGACCTCCTCATGTCAGGAGCCTTAGAAAAACAAGGGTGCACCTCTATCGTAGCATGTATCCCTTCAGAAACAAAAACGCCCAAAAATGCTACCAGGTACATTAATACCTAGTCTGAAGTAACACGCATCTATTACGGGGGACCATAGTAAATAGGACCAAATATTGGAAGTAAAAATAGATAAATATATAGTTTTTGTATGCACCGTAGGTCCTATTTACTATGCTCCCCCGTAATAGTACGAGATTTTAATTTACACGGCGCCAAAACATAGTGGCCCCTTTCGAGATCGCCGAAACAAGATTCTACTTCCGCCGCCACCGAGTGAAAAAAACGCGGACAAGTTAACGACAGCGGTTACAAAAATCCTGCTACGCGAGTTCCTAGCGACAGCTGTACTTGTTTTCTACAAGCTATCAGTGCTGTGACACATTCTACGATAGAGGTTCACCTTTTTTTTTCTGAAGCTCTTCATTTGAGGAGCTCTGTACCGTCACCGAAAAACTGCTTTTGAGCAAACTGAAAGTGCAATCCGGTTAGTAACAAACCCGTGGCCCATATATGCAAAAAAGCATATTGTAAAAATAGAATGACATTGCGACGATTTGGGGTTAAGGAGCCCCGTCATCCAGAAAATAAGAACGCCAAAAATGCTACCTCTATCGTAGAACGCGCCCTGTTCAAGTATGGAGCAGTGCCTGCTCCCTTGCACGCTTGATTGAGCCGAAAGGCATGCTAGGCTAGGGCGCACATATAGCATGTTCTTTGTGAGGGTACTCCTCACTCGAGGAGTCCATACCTCACCCGAAACCTGACTCTGACAAAAAATGTAAGAGTGCAACCCGGTGAACAGGTCCATGGTCTACTCGTAGATGACGCATTCTACGATAAGAGGTACAGCATGTTTTTTCTGAAGCTCATCACTTGAGGAGCTCTATGCCTCACTGAAAAAACTGATTCTGAGTCAAACTGAAAGTGCAATCCGATGAACAAAACCCGTGGCCCATCTATACAAAAATTTGTTTTGCCAAAATAGAATGACATTCCGACGAATTTGGGTTAAGGAGCCCCGTAATCCAGAAAGTAAAAACGCCTAAAAGTGCTACCTCTACCGTAGAACGCGAGAGATATGGAACGAAAAGTATTGTAAAATCCAAACGGTATTCCAACGATATTGGGTATGTTGGTTATTTGTCTAACTACTGGTAAGACACCTGTTACGATAGGGGTGCGCCCATTTTTTTCTGGGGAGCCTGACTTTAAGGCGCTCCGAACCTCATCCACGATAAAGCTGGTTTTGAGTAAGCTGAAAGTGCAACCCGACGAACGACCATGTGGTCTAGGTATGCACAAAACATCCGACTGAAAAAACAAGAATTTTCCGACGATTTTGGGTTAAGCAGCCCCGTCATTCAGAAACAAAAAAGCCTAAAAAGTGCTGCCTCTATCGTAGCACCCGTCGTAACTACTGGTTAACTAGTTCTATTTGAGGAGCCACGTCAGTGATAATAATTTTGGTCAAAAATAGTTATTGTACTATAAACAGTATGCCCCTATCGCAGCACACGTCGACGCCAATAATCGACCGGCGATAGCGTTATCCGCTCGATTCGGAATCTTCATCGTCCTTCGCCGCTCCGGCGTGCATGTTGCCTTCCTCCCTGAAAAAGTGGAAGGTGGGATTGATATATTGCTTGAACGTTACAGCAGTAGATGGCGTCATAGTACCCATGCTTGTGATCCTGTTTGCCATCCTCCAATGTGCAGCGTGATGATGAGCTTAAACGTCGATCGCTCATATTCATTCCCAGAAAGTACGCATAGAAGAAAGCCAAGGAAAACCCACAAAATAGGAAACATATGCACGAGCTCTACCCTTTATTGCTATAAGTAGGTGTCCATCTTTTATTAACAACCAATTCCACCGGACATCTGACGGTGCTTTAGTTGCAGGCCATCGGTGGTAAACCTTCAGTCACAGTTGGCGTTACTCCGGCGGCTGACCTTATGCATCTTCGATGGTTGGGTCGTCCATGGTCACTCATTACTTTATGGTCGTATCACATGGGTCACCCATGGGTCACTCAAGATGTCATGATATTACGGGGGAACGTAGTTAATAGGACCTACGGTAGACACTAAAACCTATATATTTATCTATTTTTACTACCAATATTTGGTCCTATTAACTACGTTCCCCCGTAATAGTAGCCCATGGAAGGCCCATGGGTCACCGACGACTCGATGGAAGCAGCCCATGAGTCGCCCATGGATCGCCTAGATGAAATAGCGCGGAATTATTGAGCGACGACTTGGGGAAACTACTTTTGGCCCTGGTCTCTAGCGATGAATGCGGTGGGCGTAACTTCGTGTTTTGCAGTTTGGCTATCCGCTCACATGTGCCATGATGCTTCGTCCTTACTTTCTTCGTCGATACAGCGCTTAACGCGATCTCGCATGAACTGAAGAACTTTTTCCTGTGCAGTTCGGCCAGAGAGAAAAAAAACAGCCCGTGCACGAAGACAAAAGGTCAGCATTGCAGCTGTTAGTATCCTATCACGTGTTCTACTCGGCAGTGATCCCTCAGTTTACTGAGGTTCTCTTGTCACCTTAAACTTCCGAGCTGTCTGGCTGTCTCACCAAAAACCTAACAGCCATAAAACGGTATACCGGTGGTTTATAGATGCATGCAACTTTATTTAATCAGTATCATTAGCACCATTAGTATTTGCCTTCTAAGGCTCCTCGCTTGAGGAGCTCAATACCTCACCCCAACATCGAGGTTGAGAAACGATTAAAGTAAAACCTTATACATGAACAATCCCCCGGACCAAGGTTTTTGATCGAAGTCGAGTGCTACTGTAAAACACAACGATGTTGACACACGCCACGGTAGAGGTGCACCATTAGTATTTGCCTTCTAAGGCTCCTCACATGAGGAGGTCTTGTCCCCACCCAAAAACCAATTTCGAGGAAATTGAAAGTGCAACCCGATGGACTACCTCATGGCCTAGGTGTACAAAACGTTTGTATTGAAAAAAAAGTGACATTCCGGCGATTTTGTGTTAAGGAGCACCGTTTTTCAGAAACAAAAATGACCAAAAAGTGCTACCTCTATCGTAGAACGCGTCTGTTGGGGTAGTTCCTTCGTTGAAGCGCCCCGTCGATGAGATCTATGCGCCATTTTACGGTCTAGAAGGAAAATGAAATTAGCGTTTATGATTCAGTGGGTCTTCTTCTCGTAGTCGGCGCTACACAAGTAGCTAATGTACACCTTCACGCTTACCGGGTGCGGATAGACAGTCTGCCAGCACACGGGCGAGTGCGACAAAGAGCTACAGTAGCCACGGAAAGTTGTTCTTCCACAGTCGACGTAAAATAGTGCGATGACTATTACGGGGGACCATAGTAAATAGGACCAAATATTCTTAGTAAAAATAGGTAAATATATTGGTTTTTGTGTCTACCGTAGGTCCTGTTTACTATGGTCCCCCGTAATAGCAATGATACAAATGCGCCTGCAGTTGTGGTAATGGTGCTATTCTTGTGATACAGAATCACGTGCAAGTGGTTCTTCCATAGTCCAAGTACAATAGTGCAATTACATAAACACGCCTACAGTAAACAGCCTGCCAGCACAAGCGGGTGTGAATAATAAAATGTTGATTGTATGACTGGAACAAGAGCTACACATTGTCAGATCGCAAATGAAAAAGTATGGAAGGGATCTGGGAGGAAACCAAGAAGAAATGCTGTCCATAGACAAGTTTGGGGTGTACAAGTAAAAAAAAAGGATAGACGTATGGGAAAGGCTAGCGCTAAGAAAGAAAGTGAACGAGGAAGAACATTTAGAGATATACGGGGGGTTAAAAGAAGAGATAGGAATGAAAACGTATTTGCGCGGCCAAATGGACTACGGGAAAACGCTGAAACTAGACCTGGACCTGCCAGAAAGAAGAAAGAGATATACCAGTAGTCGGGTGGAGGAGGAAGAAGGTGTACAAAGCTGCCCGTGTGGTAACGCAGACGAGAGTAGAACCCATATGGTGGCAGAAGGGGGGGCGTAGTGCGTTGTTAGAGGAGGAGATGAGGAAAATTGACGGATGTGACACGGAGCAGTTTGGTACGTTAGATAGTAGCGAGAAAACGATCGCTATCTTAGGAGATAGGTGGTGGCCACAGACGGCGAAACAGGAAGGAGATAAGATATGCGAAAATATGTGGTATATAGTTAGGCCGTGGGGTATGTTCATCGGGTTGCACTTTTTTTACGTTTTTGACGGGTGCTACGATAGAGGTAGCACTTTTTGACTTTTTTGTTTCTGAATGACGGGGCTCCTTAACCCAAAATCGTCGGAAACGCCTTGTTTTTTAGTCGGATCTTTTGTATACCTAGGTCACATGGGTTTGTTCATCGGGTTGCACTTTCCGTTTACTCAAAATCAGTTGGCGGGTGGGGTTCAGAGCGCCCTAAATTCAGGATCCCCAGAAACAAATGGGCGCACCTCTATCGTAGCATGTGTCTTTTCTCGAAGTCAACATTTGGAGTGAGATTGAGAGTAGAGAGCCCTTAAAGTGAGAAGCCTCACAAAAATGAGGTGCTACCCCTTTTTATTACGGGGGACCATAGTAAACAAGACCAAATATTGGTAGTAAAAATAGAGAAATATGTAGGTTTTTGTGTTTACCGCAGGTCTTATTAACTACGGTTCCCCGTAACAGTAGTCCCCTATTACGGGGGACCACAGTAAATAGGACCAAATATTGTTAGTAAAAATAGTTAAACGTATAGGTTTTAGTGTGTCCCGTAGGTCCTATTTACTATGGTCCTCCGAAACAGTGTAGCATCGTGTACCTCATTGTCAGGATCGAGCAAGTAGAAGCCGCACCCCGGATACTGCACGCTTTCGCTCCTGTCCGACAAGGTTTCCATGGCCCAAGCGCCGATGTTCTGCTCGCCGTCGTGTATTCCCCCGAAGCTATAGATAGGGCACTCCAGCGGCGTGCCGTTTAGGTATTCGTACGAGTCCACCGCACTGTATAGACACGCCAATGGGGTTGACTGCGTGTCGGGAACTTGGCAAATCTAGAATTACGAACATCGAACCGCACTGTATAGACACCCCAAGGGGTTAACTGCGTGTCGGGAACTCGGCAAATCTAGAATTACGAACATCAAACCGCACTGTATAGGCACGCCGAGGGGTTGGGTGCGAGTCGGAGACAAGGCGGGTCCACAATTACGAACACCAAACCGCACTGCATAGTCACGGCGAGGAGCTGAGCGCGGGTTGGAGACAAGACGGGTCTATAATTACAAACATCGAACCGCAGCACCGTGCATGCACGCCGAGGAGTTGAGTGTGGGTCGGAAAGTAAACAGGTCTAGGTTTACTGAGCGTCGATTGACAGCGGGCTTCCCCTTATGAAAACCCACAGCTCATCACAGTAGTGAAGGTCACGGCAGACTCATTTGAATGTGAACTGCGTGGTATACACCTATAACTGACAAGGTGCTACGGTAGGAATAGTACCTCGGCATGTTCCTTTCTGAGGCTCTTCCTTTGAGGAGTTCTGCTACCCCTCGCCTACCAACCAATTTCGAGAAAAATGGTAAGCTGCGTACGATAGACAATCCAATCCCGTCGGCCAAGTACCTAACGAAGAATACACATCGAATCCGAAGAAATCGGGTAGACCGTCCGCTGGGGAGGAAACGTTGCGTTCAAAAGCGCAAACCCTATTATCGTACGTAGTACGGGTCTGACAGTGCCTTACCTGAGGTCTGCAAACCAAAGAGGTGTAAATATCCCCATCAGGTCTTTGTTCTCGCGCAACTCCGGCGGCACTCCTCCTCTCCTCAACATAGCATCCTCAAACTGCATACATGCGTGAGCATACAATGGTCATGTTTCGTCAAGATTGTGATGAACGTGTCAAGACATGACCCGGATGGTTTCGGATCTCCCCCGTTGATGAGTCGCCAAGGTTGTGAGAGATGTGTCAAGATATGGTCAATATAGCATTGAATCTTCCCCGTTAATGTTTATTGAGCCAAGGTTGTGGTGGACGTGTCAATATGGTCAAGATGGTTTTGGATCTCCCCCGTTTGTGTTTCGCCAAGGTTGCGATGGACGTGTCAATATCTTATCAAGATAGTTTCGGATCTCCCCCGCAGGTTTCAAAGATCCTCACAAAGAAGACTGTGTCTGGAGGGTGACACTCATGAGATACAGGCACGGATCCTCTCCTCTTCTAGACATCGCATCCTCAAACTGCCTCAGCATACAGAGCCTTTCTACGATAGAGGTTCACCATTTTGTTTCTGAAGTTCCTCACTTGCGGAGCTCTATACCCTCACCGAAAAAAAATGTTGAGCAAACTGAAAGTGCAATCCGATGAACAAACCCGCGACCCATCTATACAAGAAAAACGTATGGCAAAAATGGAATGACATTCCAGCGATTTTAGGTTAAGGAGCCCCGTCATCCAGAAAAAAAAACGTCAAAAAGTGCTACCTCTATCGTAGAAAGGTTGTACATGTTAATGTTTCGCCAAGGTGGCATACGTCGGATAGATCAGATAGATCCCTTTTATCCATGGTCTATATGATCTGCGTGCGCTACAGGTCATGTTGCCGGGTGAGAACCGGACACTCAGCATGATCTAGCACATGTCTCCTGGATCGGGTCTGTACTACACAGATCCCGCACAACATACCATGACGACAGATATAGGATCTAGATGATATAGATGATATAGATGATCTAGATGATCTAGATGATCTGTCCGATTTGTGCAAGGTTGTGATCGACGTGTCTAGATATTGTCAAGATTGTTTTGGATCTCCCTCGTTAGTGTTCCGCCAAGATTGTCATAAACGTATCGATATATGGTCAAGCTGGTTTTGGATCTTCCCTGTGGTGTTCAGATATCTTGACAACAACGATGGTCTCTGGAGGGTGAAACTCGTCAGATTCAATACGTCTGTGAGTGAAAGCAATAGAACGTTCTTCCACACATTGATCACGGACGCGAGTTTCTAATACACGACAGCGCCAGAAGAAACGGGTCTCCTTTTCAGCCTCGCGTGCCCTTTTCTCGGTATCCTACCCGACCACCGGAACCTAAAAACAAACCCATGAAATCATACTGAATCGTTGTTTTGACTACTGCTTGCATCGTCGTGTTCGATTTTTCTGCTCCCCACCGACGCACACAGTTGGCGGCGGTTGCAAATATCCGCCAGCGCGGGTTCTTAGCGGGAGCTACAACTGCATTACATTTTCTTATTTTCCAACCACAACCTTTCTACGATAGAGGTAGCACTTTTTGGCGTTTTTTTTCTGGATGACGGGGCTCCTTAACCTAAAATCGTCGGAATATCATTCCATTTTTGCCGTACGTTTTCTTTGTGTAGATGGGTCGCGGGTTTGTTCATCGGATTGCACTTTCAGTTTGCCCAGCATTTTTTTTCGGTGAGGGTATAGAGCTCCGCAAGTGAGGAACTTCAGAAAAAAAATGGTGAACCTCTATCGTAGAAAGGCTCGGGCAGCATTGAAAGCGTGGGGGAAGGTTCAATCCGGCTATATGTTATACCCCCCGTCTCGTCCCTTTGAAAGTAGATTGAACTTACCTCGAAGTTTTTGGCATGAAGAATTTCCCCGCCGGGGGATATCTGGCAGAGGGTGGACATTTTCTCTCGCTTATGCGCCATCTGCAGCCGATTGGCACAGGGGGAGGGGGCATAATAGCGCACCTGTAAAACTAGGACACATGCCACGATAGAGGTGCAACCGTTTTTTTCTGGGGGTCCTGACTTTAGGTGCGCCCTGAACCTCACCCGCCAACTGATTTCTGAGTAAACCGAAAGTGCAACCCGATGAACAAACTCATGCGGCCTCGGTACACAAAAAAATCGGACTGAAAAACAAGGACTTTCCGACGATTTTGGGTTAAGGAGCCCCGTCATTCAGAAACAAAAAAAGCCAAAAAGTGCTATACTAATAGTAAGTAATACCTCGATCGTAGCACCCGTCTGTTGCCTGTAAAGATAACGCCAGCGCTCTCTGACTCGTGCCACAGTAGAGGCAGTACTTTTGGCCAAGACGTTTCTGCCTGAAGAGGATGCTCAATTACTATTACTATCATTACTATTATGGGGGATCATAGTAGATAAGACCTACAGTACATACAAAAAAACTATATATTTCCCTATTTTTACTTACAATATTTGGTCCTACTTACTATATGGTCCCCCGTAATAGTATTACTAGTAGTTAGACTGAAGAACTACCCAGTATCGTTGGAACGTAAATACGATATCTGTGCTTTCAATACTGTTCGTTGTATACCTAAGCCATGGGATTTTTCATCGTGTTATTATGCGTACTATTCTTGTCAAAGCCAGTGTGTGGGTGAGCTTCTTTGAAGTATAGTGTTAAGGTATCGATGCCGGTAGGTCGCTCTCCTCCATGGCTCAAGGTATCTCTTTCATTGCTTCGTTATTCATGTCTCAACACACAGAAGCTCTAAAGAACACACTCCCTAGAATACAGACTGAACGGGTGTGCGATGCCTTCATGGAGCATCGCCATTATCTGCCCACGGTCAAACAGAGCTAGGACATGGTATGTCCTGCAGTTCATGAGAGAACCGACATCGTGTCACGTCTTATCTATAGCTTACGCATCTACGTAGAGCACTCGATAACAATATAGTTGTTGTCGTCTTCTTGTTGTCTTCTTGTTGTCTTCTTGTTGTCTTGTTGTCTTGTTGTTGTTGTTGTTGTTGTTGTTGTCTTCTTGTTGTTGTCTTGTTGTTGTCTTGTTGTTGTCTTGTTGTTGTCTTGTTGTTGTCTTGTTGTTGTCTTCTTGTTGTTGTTGTCTTCCTCAACCAAGGAGCCTCACAAATGTTCGATGCGCCCCTACCATAGTAGCATGTGTCTATGTAAGATTCCTGACACATGCTATTACGGGGGACTATAGTAAACAGGACCTACGGTACACACAAAAAACTATATATTTACCTATTTTTACTAACAATGTTTGGTCCTATTTACTATGGTCCCCCGTAATACTTTAATATAATTAATATTAATAGTACGAGTATATATAACGCCCGTTTTTTTCTGGGAATCCTGACTTTAGGGCGCTCTGAACCTCACCCACCAACTGATTTTTGAGGAAACTGAAAGTGCAACCCGATGAACAAACCCATGGCCTAGGTATACAAAAAAATATGGCCGAAACAAAGAGAGTTTCTGCATATTTTGGGTTAAGGAGCCCCGTCGTTCAGAGTCGAAAAAAGCCAAAAAGTGCTACCTCTATCGTAGAACCCGTCTTCTGCCTCATATGCATACACGTAGCGTGCCAGCCAGCGTTTACATGAGAAGGTAACTCCCACCTGAGGACAGCTCATGCCAGAAACGAACAGGCCCTTGACGGGAGAATCGTTTCCCACTCTTCGGCATATTTCGAAGGCCACTAGCGCCCCGAACTCGTGACCGAACACAAAGACCGGGATGCTGTCGTGCGTGAGGATGTGCAGTCCTTTGAGCGCCTCGACCACCATCGTTACGATGTCGGAAATGCTTGTCAGGGCGCTTTCGTAGGCCCGCCTGCACACAGCGTTCGCAGGTGACACAAACAGACACAGTGAACCATGGTTGTTCTCATCTGTGCCAAGCAATTTCACAGGCACTACAGTGGGAAACCGGCACTACTCAACCTTCCCTATACAGGGACCACTGCTGTACCCGGGATCAGTCTGGAGGGCCCAGATCCGGGTGGGATCGGCACTATAGCGGCAACCGGTACTACTCCGCATACAGTGCCACTACTGGTTGTTCTCATTTGTGCCAAGCAATTTCACAGGCACTATAGTGGGAAACCGGCACTACTCAACCTTCCTTATAGAGGGACCACTACTGTACCCGGGATCAGTCTGGAGGGTTCAGATCCGGGTGGGATCAGTTTTGTGTGGGATCAGGATGCCAAGCGGGAGCAGAGTGAAAATGTGTGAGGGTACGTGTGTTGACCGATGAAACATCCCGAAATGTCGCAGTTGGCGAATGAATGAGTTTTGTCGAGTATTGTCTTGGTAGCAGGTATTCAAGCGAGCACACGCAGGGAAGGAGAATGAGTTGAGGGAGAATTGATTAGGTGAGAGTGGTGTTATTCAGTGTTTTGTTCCAGCTGTTGCGCTTAGCAAGCAGTATGCACTGCGCATTTTTAGAAGGATAATTAAATAGTATTATAAGTGGTAAGCTGTTCTGCTTACATGAGTCTTCCTGGAAGAAGGATAGGCACCACTTCCACTCCAGGCAGTCGCTCAGGCCAGGACTGAAAGGCGAGGCTATTGCCTCCAGCCCAGGGACAGCAAATCAAGCGCACTGATGCGCCGGGCACTCGGTGCTTGAGATCGACCCAGGTTCGCCACGTGGCGATCTGCTCGTGCTCGACACGGACCGTGTTCTGAGCAAACAGCGACGGTATTACATCATTAAATCATGCATGAGGATAAGTTAAGACTTACCATACCGGGACTTCAAGGGGGAGGGGGGGGGCGTACTCATTTGTTACATAGCCGTAGTCATAAGACCATAGACCCTCGCATCCCTACAATGCCGGGACGGAGCACGTAGGGTTTTCACCGACC
>JBBMKB010091506.1:0-23480 GCA_037833945.1 Alaria marginata
TGGGTCGGTGGGTGGGTGGGTGGGTGGGTGGGTGTGTTATTGGGTGGGTGGGTGGGTGGTTTTGCATTGAAGTTAGTGTTGTTTTTTTACGTTTATGTTAGTGTGCATGGTTGTATCCTAAAATCTTTCTGTGGAGCGTGAATGCGTGAGTGTATGGGTGGGTGTATTGGGGTTGGTTGGGTGGGTGGGTAGGTGTTGGGTGGGTTTGTGGGTGTTTGTCTCCTCTTTGGGTTGTTATTTTTATGTTCGAATTAGTTAGGATGTTTAATTTGAATGTAGTGTTGTGCGTGGGTGGATGGGTGGGTTGGTGGGTGGGTGCGTTGGTATGTTGGTGCGTGGGTGCGTGGGTGGGTGGGAGGTATCGTGGGTGGGATCGTGGGTGGGTGGATGTGTGGGTGGGTGGGTGGGTGGGTAGGGGTTTTGGTGAATTGTCAGTGTGAAGGTGGGTGGGTAGCATTTCTGTTGAACCGGTAGTGGGTAGGTTTAGTGTGTGTGGGGGAAGTACGCAAGTAAAGGCGGGCTTACTAGAGGTAGCATGTGTTAGTTGGTCGACGTTTTTAGTCTTTTTTTCGAACAGACTTGACACACGAACACACGCACCAGCACTCGCATACGCCGTGCAGAAGTATGAGGTCCGATTGGTTTGTGTATTGGGGGCAAGCGGGAGTGTTTTGGACAACACCCGAGTTTCACTCAACAAAACCCGCACAAATCGAGAAAGCCAGAATCCAAAACCACCACGAAAATAAATGCGCCGGAAAAACGTTTTAAAAGCTGGACACACACTCAAATATTGTGTTGGTCTACAAGTTCCCTGTCCCCGTTTGTTTGAAAAACGCCAAACATTATTAAATGGGCCTAAAATAGAGATAGACGGAAATACAAGAGACGATTAGTTCTCGTGTTATTCGCAAAACGGTTCTTATATTCCGTGCACGCCTGGTATATCGCGTCGCGAGACTCTTGTGTTTCGGCGATGCACCAGACACATGTTTCCCAGCCGCCCTCTCTCGGCCGACGCGAGCCAAGTTGAGACGGAAGTCGGCAGCCCCGACCCCCCGGGGTTGTGGAGGTCCGTTATCATCGGCGCGTTCTCCATGCGCACACGATTGTTGCTCGCTATCGTGGTGCTTGAGAAATATATCGAAGCGCAGAGTACATGGCGCTAACTTCTTCTTGGGCGGTTATGTAACGGCTGTTTTTTCATCATATATCAGTATGGACCGTTTCATATAAAATCGCAAAAACTAAAACACGCACGTCATCTAGGCTCAGTTTCTTCACTAGAAAGGCCCGTCTCTGCATCCTGCTTCCCTCAATGAGCTAATCCGACGAGGCTGCACGCCGGCCTCTCCCGTCCATCCTCGAGGCCCTCCACATTCCAGGGTGCGCCAAGCCCGCGTCGGCCTCGCGCTCGCCAGATTTCACGACTCGGAGCTGGGTGCTCCGGCCTAAAGCCGTGTCCCGGCCGTGTCCCCCTGCCCACTCCAATTTCAAGTGACATGCGATTTTAGCGTCAATCGGGCCCGGCCGCGCCCCCACCACTCGAGGACCGCGGGCCCGGGCGGCGCGGAACCGAACACTTTCGCCTCTGTGGGCCCAACCCCCCTGAGCCACACCAAAATCCTGGGCCGAAACCACCATGGGCGGCCGACCCGCGAGGCCACGACCAGACAACAACGACGGACGATACCAACAACAACAGATCCCTACCCTCATACCGCCTGTGCTGTATTCCCTGGCCATAACCCGTTGCAGGTTGTTGCTCAGGGTTGGAAGCCATATTTAAAGCCTTTACCACGAGCAAGCAGTTGGTCAGGTGTATTTGCAGCCGTCAACATATTTTATACAGCGTGACATTAGCAGCCCCTGAGCAACCTTATCCCTGAGCAATGCGTTTATTCACTCTTTCAATATCCGAAACTCGCTAATATTGATACCAATGGCAGAAGGGAGCCGGTTAATGGTCACCCCCTTATGTTTGGTAGGTGCAACAAATTGATAGTTTACTTTACACGCACAACGCAAAGGGGGGACACTGGAGACACCCCGCCCAACTTACTGAAGAAGGCCTTCCGAGACTGTATCTGCGTTCCAACCCTGTATTTGAAGTATATCCCTTGTACGGGCGGGTTGCATTCATCTAAATATGTTGTTGCAGATTAGGTTTGGTATATGTACCGATCGCCCCACCGGTCTATTTATAACGGTTACCCGCGGCGGCTACAGTATACTTGTTTCTGGAGTTCAAAGTGGGTCTGACGTTTGAGTTTATTTGCGAAAATAAAATATCAAAGGAATCAACTGGTGGGAGTGTAAAGTCGCGTCGATTGGCCGAGTGAACTGCGCAGATAAATCGAGTACAACAGGTTATTGAGCAAGAGATGATCACGCGACAAGTTATTCTTATACCAGTGTTTAACATTTGTTTTTATAATATTAAACTCTCGTGAAGCCAAGCAAGAGTTCTCCATTTGTTTGTGAGCGCGTGGGGGTTGTGGCGGAGCTCCAAGGATACGAGCACCACCTGAACCTTCAACCCATATCCAACTGACATCCCCGCTACCGCGTAAAGCGTGCACACGTAAGCTATTAGTATATCAATGGTATATAGAGTCAATACGCTAGGTATACGAAGGGCAGGTTATCTCCAACTCACACGACATGCTTCTGAGTCGTGATGAAAATACTCCCATGATCGTGAAAATGCTGTATTAAGATCTCCGATGTCGATATTTCTATGAAGAGGACACGCCTAACCCTATCCAATTTTTATATACGTGTGGCAATACCCCTTTGCTCACGAAAAATGCAAACACCAGAACGGCCCAGAATAGCGTCATCAAAACGACTTTAGCTACGACCATGCCCAATGTTTTTTCAAACTGTCAGATAACGAGGCACGGTTGTTCGGTTGCATTACTTTAATATTAAGAGTTGCATTCTGAACGCAGGTTTGGTGCCTCCCGGATGCCATCTGGGTGGTGTCATCTGCTTGGTTGCTGTGCTTTTGCTCGCTTTAATTTTACTTTTTTCTCTTGGGTAAAGGGGCGATGATGGCGTTATGCGTGGCACTGTCGTCATAATCAGTCCGCAGCAGGTGAAAAACCATGCGGCAATGCACCTTCATCTTTCGGGATTCAATATAGTTGCTGCCCCCGACATTGGTTCGGTGGTGTCATCTGCTGTATTGCTAGGTTCTGGTTGTCTCGGCTGATTTGCTTTCATTTTTGCCGTGTCGTGTTTTACTCAATATTTTTGTTCCATTTTGGGTACCTCCTCCCCCTCCCCTACAGAGCCTGCGTTCTTCGTGTTCATGTTTTCCTCGTTATTTTCAACCATTTTCCTATTTTGTTTTCCTTCTCTCTTATTGATCGTTTTTTTTCCCTTTGCAAGTAACCTTGTGTGGTGGCTGGTATATATTTCGCCGTTCTCGTACCCATCACGGTTGGCATTGCATGGCGAAATCACACTGCTGTATTTGCATTGTGTTTCTCCGTCTTGTAGTTTGTGACCACAGAGCTTGTAGAGGTCGTCGTCCTAGGAGGCATCAGCACGGGCACTGGTTGTGCTGTATTGAGGTGGGGTTGGATGTATGGGTTTATATAAAAGCACACACACTATGATACAGGTGTGTCCAACATGCTAAAAAGCGGCCAAATGGTTGTCTATAGCAAGTATAGCACCTGACGCTATATCGATAGCTCACCTTGAACAGTTGTTGATGCAGAACACATGACGATACAAGAAAGGCTACCAACACTCAGATACTAGAAAGGGGTAGAAGATTCCCCTCTTTGAAACGTCACAAACACAGGTATGGACTATCTCACATCTCGTATGGAGGCTTAGACGCCTCCAATAAGGGTTAACATATATTACGGCAGACGCTCATGAGGGTTAACATATAGTACGTGAGACGCTCTTTTCCAAGTCAGGTCATTTTTTGGGAGAATGGAGACACACGTCAAACACCGACGTAGTAGAGTTATAACTAGAGTACAGCCGAAGGAATAGACAAGATGAACACGCATCGCACAAATAAGCATTTCTATGGGAGACACAAGGAAGGCTCAGATAGTGTATATTCAATGCGAAGAAAAAAACAAAACAGACCGCACAAAACCAGGTCGCACGAAAGTGCACACTGTAGCAGACGCGGTGAAGGCTCGTAGAGTGTGTATCCGAGGGGAAGTGCAAAATGTAATCGCACGAAGAAGTACACTGAAGAAGACTAAAGCTCGTAACAGCGTGGGTAAGCGCAATTCGATTCGAGTCGACGAGGAGAGAAAGTGCTCCACCTTTGTTGCGATAAACAATGCAGGCGCGTACCGTAATAAGAAAGGTGGAGAAGCGCCAGGGCATGACCCCGGATTCGAGTTACGTCTAGGCAGAAGGAGAACACGAAAATGCGAAAACAACTGTGATATGCCGATGTTCCTATTTCACAGTGAAGGAAGAGAAGGAAACTCGTAAAACCACCTCACTTCGAGCGAGGGCGCACGACTGTATTGTTTCCATCGCCACACTCACAATTCTTCAACTTCAAGCTCCCGAAAGGTAGGGGGGGGGCGGGCACCATCTCCTCCCTATACGCATGAACAATACGTACGTAGCACTTCAACCAAGGGACGGTCAAGAGCCACCACCACCTCTTCCTTGGTACAAGTGTCTTGTCACTGTATTGGTGCGGGAAGCTTTTAACAGGCTACCAGATAAGAGACATTTCGCTACCGGTATATAAAAGTTTTTTTAAGGGTTTGTACATGCTTTGGAGGCATGTGCGTTTATGATTTGGCAAGAAATGCTTTAGCTGTATCCTTTCCAGTCGATGTTCTTGGCGTTCCTAGACACGACAAAAATGAACATAACAACATCTAACGAGCACAAGCAATGTCACCTTGGGACCATCCAGTAAAGAGACCTGCAGGGACCAGTGCCTGTACGACGGGGCCTGATCTCATCAAAATTGGCGTTGTCGTTCAGCGATGCTTTCATTGAAATTGCGTCCCGTTTGCGTCGCCTCCTGCACAGCTAAGTACGAGGCCGTAGCCTGTTGTTCTTTTGTTTCCCCGCCCTACATGAACCCCACGGAACCGTCTCCCTTTGACCCCCCTTCTGGTAGGAGACGAAGTAGGGACGGGCCCCCCGCTGAAGACCGGCTTACTGCCGCTCCTTGCGAGTTGCCTCTCTTCCCTGAGCCTCGCCCTGACAGGCGAGTGTTTGACACAGCCTGGCCGGCTGACCAAAGTAGCCCAACGGGTCGTTGTGGCCCGCCTTACGAGGTAGCGACGCCCCAGAGATGTCCCCTACCGAGCGTAGCGGTGGTAGCGGAGCCGCCGGATAAGCCTGTGATCAGTGCCTTCACAGCTCCGCTGTTGTTGTGCCGCCTGACAAACAACCCGCCACTCTAGGTGTTCTGCCTTTGAGTGTACGTACTCACGGAGACACCGGCACCACCAAAACTATTGGCGCTTCTGGCTCTTCTGGTTTCCTGGCACAGTCACGGAAGCAGACAAGGCGCAGCAGAGTGCTTGCACAGGCGACATAAGCCCAACCCTCGCCACAGCTCTTAGCCAGTTGTCTCTAATCAGTGCCGTTCACAGCTCAGCTACTGTTACGCCGCCTGATAAGCAACCCGCCACTCCCGGTGTTCTGCCTTTAAGTGTTAGTACCAACGGAGACACCGGCACCACCAGAAATATTGGCGCTTCTGGCCCGTCTGGCTTTCTCTGCATAGTCACGGAAGCAGGCGAAGCGCAGCAGAGTGCTCACCCAGGCGACGTGTGCCCACACCTCGCCACAGCTCCAAGCGAGGTGATGGTGGACTTTGACCTGAGCTTAGAGCCTCGGTCCGACCCCTCCGCGGCCCTATTGCCTTCCGCACCAGCAGAGACAGCACCTCAATATATATAACGTCAAAAATGAGGTTTTGGACAGCCATTCAATTGCACTTGATGATAGAATGCATCTGGCCCGTGAGGCGTTGCCCACTGCTGCGCCACTTGATAATAGAGACTGGAACTCCATTCTGACGTCATTTTCCACCGGGAGCCCTTTTCCTCTTCATGAGGGTCTGACAGTAGAATGGCCGCGCTTCCGGGGACTAACCCCAGTCTCCGGCAGCCTTCGGCTCGCGGTGCTCGTCCCCTAAAGCACCAAACTGCTGCCGGAGCAGCTACCACTACTACTGCTGTTGCCAGCGTAGCCACTATTGCCAATGAGCCCGTGACTGCTGTTATGAGCTAAGACGTGCGCACGACCACACCACACAGTGTGGTCGTTGGCAGTTAGCGGGGAACCCCTCTTGTGACTAATTTTCACACTACTGCTCATGCTTATTCGCCACTGAGAGTAGTATGTCTGCTGCCGTTCTCGCGACCGAGCGTCGTACTGCTGATGTTCTTACGGCCGCCGGCTTACTACGGCTGGCGCTATACTTACCGTGCCCGAGAAAGCCGCTACTGGCGCAGAGCCCGCTGTGGCAGGGCTTAGCAGCACTGCTGCGGCGTTTCGCCGTGCGGCCGGCATAGTGTTGGCCTCACGACCCACGACAACCAGAGCGCATGATGCTGCCTTTGGGTCTAGGCGACGCGCTACTACGCTTGTTGCTGCTCCAACAGTTTTAACAACCAATCCCACCGACGACGTGGTCGTGGTAGCCACGTTATTTGGGACCACCCCTTGCCTTGTGACAACTGCCTAGTCCAGTTCACCGCCGCCGTTCCCCTTCCACGTCGTGACCAATGCCCCTGAACTAACTACTACATGGATGTCATCGGGCTTTGACTGTTCTTCAGAGTGCCGCGGGCGCGGACGACGCCGCAACCCCGACGACGAAGAGCTGGAGGAGGAGATATCGCGCCGAGCCCTCGCCAAGCCAAGGCGATGAGGCCGGGGGAGTCCCCTCCACGCAACGATGGGGGCGCCACTGCATCCCCTCATCCCACGGACACAGAAGGAAGGGAGCTGTTGCCTGGGAAAGCAACGCCCCCCCCCACCCGTGGGGACTGGTGGACGAGCAGTGCAGGGTTCTACCCAGCCGGCTCTCCCACCCCCCCGGGCGATCCCGGCCCTTTACGGGCTGTGCATTCCCGAGGATGTATGGGCGAGCATGCACGCCGTGGCGCGCACCTGCCTCGGCCACCCCCACGGTTTGGCCACTAATACGGGCGGGGCCTAGGTGATATCCGCCCGCGAGGCCGACGAACGGCGTGACTGATCCCAGCGGGAGATGCTCGAGGCGGCAGCTCTACTCGCGCAACTACCCTCTGAGGGTGCGGAGATAGAGGCGCGGCACGCACGGGAAGCGCAAGAGAGCAGCGAGCTCCCCTACGCCTCCGACCGGCACCAGGCATAAACCGCCCGCCAAGCGAATGGGACGGCACAAAAGGTGCACCGAGCACGGGAGGCCGTTCGCCTCACCATTGCCAGCGTGACCTCCTACGGCAAGCACTGCCTCAATGGGAGCACTCCTGCCCCGAGGGGCGCTATAACCGCGGTGTCCGTTGACAGCCACCTTGCCGCTACGGATGCAGTTCGCCACACCCCAGCGGGCTCTATATCCGTCACAGAAACCCCCTCCACGGTGACGAGGGGCAAGGCTACACGAAAAACAAAATTACGGGCACCCCACTACCCATCCCATTGACGCGACCAAGACAGAGGGGGGGGGTACAAAAACCAAGAAAAATACAAATTTGAAAACAAACTTGCTTTTCGTAATTAGTCCTGTCTTCACAGCGGTTCGTTTTGTTTCTTAATTTTGACCCGGGAATCGTGTGTAGGACGTTGTTTCTTTTTGCTGACGAGAGGGGTGATTTTGTAGGGCAACCACCCCGTAGGCGGATGCCCCGCTACGGATGCGGGGGCCCACGCTGCCATCACGGCCGCGAGCAAACCTGCCGCTGCGGCCGCGGGAGCGCTTTCAAGGTATCGGGCGCCCCCCCCGTTGCTGGAAAAGCGGGGTATGAATTCCTCAAAATTCCTGGTGAAGACTCGTTCCTGAGAGGAAGTGTCCAGCGCATTGCGGACCATCCTCGCCGGGAGTTCGGCAAAACGTAGGTGGCCGATGAAGTTGTCACTGCCGCAGCCGCCGTGCTGCAGCGCCGGCGGGTGGCTGACTAGATGGTACAGCGAGCGAGGCAGTCGGTGAGCCCGACTTACTATTCTTCCCAGCAGCACTCCCTCCTGGTGAGTGATGGTAGTGCCGCGCTCCCCCGCACCCACCAGTCTGGTAGTACTGTGGTCCTCTGGCCGACACCGACGGTATGGGCAGAGCTTGCGACCGACAAGTCATTAAATCAAAACCACGGTGGACGCGGTGGCAGCTGGGATGACGGCAACGGTAGGGGTGGCGATGGGGACGGCGGCCGGGCGTTGGCCGCGACAGGCGCGACCGCCGTGGAGGTGGCAAGGACCACGACCGTCGCTCGGGCCATACCAACCGCGGCTCGGGGCAGAGCAGCGGTGGTAGTGGTGATAGACGGTGCAAATGCACGCACCGTGGTTCCGGAGGTGGAAGCAAACGCTCCTCTGGTGGAAGAGGGGGACAATCGAGCAGCAGCCACCGTCGGAGACGTGCCACTTGCAGCAGCTCCGACACGGCGTCGGACTCTTCGAGCGCCGGAAGCGCGGGGACCAAGCTCGAGCCACTTCCCGAAAGGCAAGTACCCTCACTCGTCGACGTGACTGCGGCGACGCTAGGGGCGCTATCGCTCACCGGTGACCGGGCGCAACCGCTGTCCTCCGCTCTCGCCCGCGGGCGCCAAGGCTCTGTAGACGAGGAAAATCCAAGGCAGAAACGGATTATGTCGGCTCGGTTGGATACAACTACGTAAACGTGGACGCAGACAATATTCACCGCGTCTCTAAAATGCACCCTTATAACCGCAACCAAGCCCTCGCTGCCCAACAATTTATTCGGTCGGCGAAACAAGCCCAGATAGACATTTTGATGTTTGGTAACAACCGTTGTACACTACGCGACTGGCAAACTGACGTTTGGATCAGCGGCTAGGGAACGCCCTCTTCACAAAGCTTTTCTGCGGGCGATCCCCCTTGGCAATCCCTGCACCCCCGGTATTACCACTGTCATTGATGACATTTTTGGCAAGGTCACGCGCGCTTCTGACCAGAGAGATGATGGGCAGGCGGCTTTCGAGCTGCTTCTAGAACTGCTGAGATGGCAGTTCGACCATGGAGACGCGGCGTCTGCTCATAGTCACTTGCAGAATATTTGTGTGCCAAACGCCACACCGTACTCGACCTATTACCGTGATTTCCGGATGGTAGGTTCGGGGCTTACGGGCAGCGAGCGCGTATTGGCTCCGGGGATGGGGCTGATACTGGATACAGTTCGTCTGAGTGTGAATGAACTGTAGCTGAAGCGCATGCCTAGGCTGTACCCTGGAGAGCTGGCAACTCCTCCAGTTCCTTCCGAGTTGATGGATGCTGTCTGGTTGGCTTTAGGATTGCTAGCCGATGACAAAACGCCTGCGATTAACGGCGACACACATACTCAATTATTCCTACCGCATCAGCGGGACGCGTGGCCGCCTCGTCAAGCCCGTCGACTGCCACCATAGGGTGCGGGCATGGACGCGCGCCCTCGGAGACATCTGCTTAGGCATCGGGCTCTCAACGCAACCCGGTCAGAATGAATGTGTTACATGCAACTTGCGATTCCGGCGACCCCTGGGTCTCATCTTCTTCGTACTCGCACTGGCCGCTTGCCCACTGTGATGAAGTTTGCGATGTTACTAGAGCTTTGTCCACAAACGACCCCCCCGTATGCAGTGGTCTTCTTTCTCCGACCGCCCGCGCGGCAGCCCTTCGAGGAACCCAAGGGCGCTGCCTATACTACCATGAAACTTGCCACTGTTTAAAACAATGCGAACACCCATTTAACAATGCCATCAACCCCGAGTTCAGTTACCTCTGAGACCTCGGATCCCACGATGACGCGTACCGTCGCTGGCAAGAGCGCATGCTGCGCTACCGACGCGGAAATAAAACTGGGGGAGCAGGGAATGGTCCCCGTAAGGGTCACCGGCATCGGTCAGGCCGGCAACATGGCCAGGGACACACGCACAACTCCGGCCGCCACTCACAAAATGCGCGCTCATGATACACACAGCAAGGATCAGACGGCGGCTACGGTCCACACACCAATAGCTTCGCCATACGTGTCTATCAACCTGACCCCTCCCCGCCCGCCTCGTCTGGAAACGCCCCGGCCATGCGTTTCTGCCTATCATAACCAACGAAACAACCCCAATGCGCGCCAGCTCGGCATATTCTGCGCTGGCAACTGACACCTCGACGGCGGTACGGCACCTCTCGCGCGTCTGCCGCCAGCTTTTCCAAGGGAATAAATATATGCTTCGCACGATGTTGGTGTACTCTATGTTACTACGCCCGGAGCGTTGCCCGTTGGTGCCGGCAACCTTCCACGGCCTTGTCATACTGCGACTCTTTGCGCCGCCGAAAAAACAAACGCCGCGCCACCAGTATCTCGCCTATCGCACAAACGTTAGAACCAAGTTTTGGCTTCCGCTCGGGTTTAGCCCCATCTGCGCCCAACCACCGCGTCTCTCCCTCGCGTGTTCTCAAATCTGTTTTTTTTTCTGCCACCACTTTTGCGACGAGAGCTTTCGCTTTGAGCGATATTTCTCCTCGTCCAACACGCGCCCCGGGATGTGCCCCGTCGCGCCACGTTTTGTTTATCGCGAGGCCGCCGCCCTCCGCCTTAATCGTATACAACTTCCCCCCTTGGTCACGACCTTAAAGGGACGGTCGGTTTATGGTGCGGGAAGGCCGCCACAAGAATCCCGAGCTTCTCAGTTGCGCTCGACTCGGCGTACTCTCGTATAACCGGCGGGTATTCTGGGCTGTTCCTTATCGCAGAGAACACAGCTGAATCCGCTACTCCGTCCATATTCTCACGCATGGCCATAAGACAGAAACCCCCTCCAGCGGGCACTCACGTGTCGCCCTCTCAAGACCCGTTTTATAATTCGTCAAGCGTGTCTGCAGCCTGTTTCCGGTCTTTACAAGCCCACGTGCACCCCCTTCGAACTACCACGGCATTAGTGGAACAACCGCCTCCGACACTGCCCGTCGAATCCGTGGTGACTCCACCGCCTCTGGTCCACGTAACCTGATTACTCCCCCGCCGTCGCCCAGATGAGTTGCTCCTCCCGTCCAGCAGAAGCAGCTCCGAGTCTATTGCCCCCGTTAACGTTCGGTCGACGGGCTCAGGGCGAGAACTTTCTGGCGATTTATCTCCTACGTGCGACGACGCCTTTCAACCGGTGACCGCTAGGCTGGCCCCGCTTCCCACGTCCGCGACCATATGCCCCCAGAGGGCTGCACTGCGCAAAGACCATGCACACGGACGCCTCGGCGCCCTCGGTATTTGGCCCAAAACATGAATATTCGTCCGAAACTATCGTGTTGTTCAGGCAACCCCTCACCGTTTGTTTGCAATGGGCACCGTCGACGTTTATCGTCGATGACGTTTCATATTCCTGTGCAAAGCAGTGTATAACGGCGGAAAAAGCGCGCCTATTCGAACACAATGCTTTGGATCGCATTATGTGCTCAAAAGACCCCCAATCTTACAAACGTATTGGCCGTAGCGTTGGGGGTTTTGATCGTGCTATTTGGGAGCGAGAACGTGAAATACCGTTTTCGCAGGGACTTTCGTCAAGTTTACCGGAAACCCGGTGATGAAGTGCCATCGTTTGGACACTGGCAATGAGCTTCGAGCCAAACACAGTGCTTTTGAGCCCGTGTGGAGCATTGGCCTTCGGGCGGACAACGCCGACACCCACGACCCCCGCTTGCGGCGAGGAACGAACTTGCTCCGGCAGGGTCGTTTTACCGTCCGCAACCTGATTCGCGTCAATAGGGACAGTTTGGTGCTTCCCTCCGATTCTCTTCAAGCTTTCACTCCCGTATCATCCGAGAAACTCCACGAGATTAACCCCGCGCCATTGCCATGCCTTCGGGCCTCGGCACGCGCTTACTCTGGTCCTCCGTCGGAGCGTTCGACCAACGTGCCTGGCGCGCCAGTAGACCACAGCCCCGTGGTGCTGGTGGTCGTCTATTGCGGTTTCCCCGCCCTCGCGGAGTCACCCTCACTCCCCGAGCACGGGATAGACGTAATCGGAGGCACGATTACGCCCGAAGACGCTTCTTACACCACCAAACTCGCCGTCCAAAGTGGGGCGACCGCTTGCGCGGCTTTCGGTGGTGTCGCGCTTTTGGACACTGGCTCCCCCCAGACGTTCATCCGCAGGGACATCTTGGACCAGATGCTTTCGTGCGGTGCGACTACCGTAAGTTATAAGCAGCGCTCTGCTTCTCTTTCCTGGAGGGCTTTGGCAAATCTGCCCAACAGTGAAGTTCGGAGAGCGTCCGGTTTCTGGCGTCCACTTTTTCACGATTGGTTAGCCAACGAGCTCCCTCGCCATGTCGGCCTGGATCGTTTTTCCCTCGGTTATGCAACACACCGTAATTCTCGAGCGCGATAGTTGGATGCGATTTAGCAAACGCTCTTACCTCTCCCTCCCGCCCCGTCCGTGTGACCAGCGGATGCTCGGCGAACTAAAGCTGGCACACCATGCACCTACGGGCGTATCGGCCTTCGAGCCCGACCCTCGCGCTTCTGGGGATGGTTTTCACCTCCACTACGATAGCACCGAAAGCGACAGTTTATCAAACGAGCCTCAAGTGGTCGCCGTTAACTTGTTCGGCAGTAACGGCTCACCGGCCCTTACTGGCCATTATCTCATAAAACGATTGCCCCAGCCGGACCTTCTATTTGCCGAGGATCACTTTGTCGCCTCAGGATGACATGTCCTTTCTACTATTGGCGCTGCCGACTTAGAGCCCGGCGACGGTTTAAAAGACGCCCACGTCTCTTTAACCCGTGCTCCCCTTGACGTTTTTCACCGTACAAATACCGCCCCTTACCCGTCCACGGACGTGCCTGAGGTTGCGATCGTTTGAGTACCTTCCCTCATAGCAGCTGCAGTCACGGCCTCAACCTCGCGTACCCTGCTCGAGCGTTTGAACCCTGAACAACGCGCTCCGTTCCTGCGCGTCTGGCACCGTCTGCCACGGCATTTACGCGACATACTGTTCGACTTACATTGCCAGGAGCGGACCCCGATCACCACAGAACAGCTCGGCGACGTTCTCTTCGAATTCCCGGACTTTTTTTTACAATCCAAACGGATTTCGGCTCCTGCTCTCTGATGCCTTTCGGGATTACGTTTGCGGAAGGTAGATCGCCCGTTACTTCCCGGCCGATTCGCTTAAACCCGAATATGGCCAAGGAGGTCAACACCATATTGGACAAGTGTTTCACCGCCGGCTTCATCCAACACTTGACTTCGCCATACTCGAGTCCGCTCGTGGTCATCCCGAAGAAGCCTGGGGGTGTTTAAAATCACGGTCAACTACAAGAAGCTCAGTGACACCAGCGAGCCCAGTCAGCTGCCTATCCCGCGCGGTGACCAGGTTTTTCAATGTCTGAGAGAAGGGCGCGTTTTGTCCCTCTACGACCCCGTGTCGTCGGTTCACCATATCACCGCGCACATGGACACGGTTCCACTGACGGCGTATTGCACCCCATCGGGTCTTCACGAGTGAATGGTCATGCCCCAAGTCACCAGCGCATCGCCAAATTGGTTTGTCAAAGTTACAACCGTGGTTACCAAGGGCCTAAAGGTAGCCGCGTACCTCGACGACGTCCTTGTATTCGATTCAGACCCGTCTGCCCACATCAAGACCATACGTGGCCTTTTATAACGACTAAGCACACAACCTCAAGCCTACACCCTCGATCGCCCGTCTCGGCGCGACGGACGCCGATTTTCTGGGTCACTCAATCTCGCCCGCGGGTATGCGCCCAAACGCAGAAACAGTGTCCGCTGTGATGCTCATGCCCATTCCCCGCGACCTGAAACCGCTTCGCTATCTACCAGGTGGTCTTTCGTGCTACCCCAAATTCTTGCGAGACATGTTGAGACGGATTCAGCCTATTACCGGCCTCCTCAACAAGAGCGTAAAAATCTGGCTCACGCCAGCTGTGGAACGTATTGTACGCGACCTGCTCGCTGTACTCGCCACCCCACCGGCCCTAGTGTTTCCTAACTGAGATGCCGCGGAAAAAGGGCGAGAAGCCCTTTTCGGGTGTATTGCGACGCCAGCATCGATCGTTTCGGTGCTACACTCGGGCAAGAGCAACCCGATCACGCCGTGCGATCTATCGCCTATGTAAGCCGCGCTAACCTGGATTCGGAAAGACATTGGAGTCCGTTAGATTTTAAAGCTGGTAGCAATATTTTGGCGATGAAGCGCCTTCGAGGCTACCTTTGGGGCGCGAAATTACGGATATTGTGGGACCACTAGGCTCTGGAACATATCGGTAAAGTAGGGGACCATTCCGCGCGAGTCCAGCGGTGGCTCGAGTACCTGACCGCATTCGACTACACACTCGAGTACCGCAAGGGCAGCGCGACTTGTAACGCCGACTTCCTTTCCCACTTGCCACAGCCGGCTACTGAGACGACCGCAGTGGTTCGAGTCACCTCACCCCGGTCGACGACGAAGTTATCTACCTCGTTTGGGCCTGCGGCCTACAGACCCCCTCTTCGCCGGTCCCTGGCAATGGCTTGGGTGGGCTCGGGTCCCTGGCCGATAGAGCCATTCTCGGTGGGCTCCCCTTGGCCCCCACTGACGTTGGCGCTGTTCGCGCACACGGGCCAAGTATGAAAATTTACGACCTCTCTGTTCCCGCGATGAGTGCTCCCCCGATGAGATTCGTCGCTCGTTTTCCTGGTTGCGTCGACCCCGGCGAAGCCTGCCTCGGCTGTGCACACGGTTTGCCTGCCGCCGACGCCGCCTTCACTCTGGTTTTTGCGGTCCCTTTTACGTTAATTCCACTAACTGCATCGCCACCTGACGATACGCCATATTCGGAGGTTCTCGTGGCTTTGCCGCCTTCTTGCCGCATCTCTACTCGAACCCGTGGAAAACCAGTCGCTGCCGCCGGCGGCGCGCGACCTGCCGTTGACTATCGGTTCGACCTCGACAAGGTTACTCGGCCGCCCCCGGGTTGGGTCGAAAACCTGACGCGCGCGCCGCACCTTCGATCGCCTTTGGCCGTCGCCTCGGTCCCATCTAAGAACCTAAATCGTGCCCCAACGGTACCCATTCCGTCAGGCCAAGACCGAGCAGAACTTTCAAGCGCTACGATTTTCGGGCTACCTACCTCTCCCGGGCCCCCATCGGCTCTTGCGGCTGATTTGGACACCCGTCGCGCTGCTGCTGAATTACAATTCGGCGACTACGCCGCGCGTTTTTCGCACGTCGACTGGGAACGGTAGTAACAGGCGGAATCTACGTGTTACGCCATCATCAAATACATTATTCTTAGCCGGCTATTGGCCCCACCCGCCGAGAGTTTGGCGCATTTTCCATCGCGCCAACACCAATCCTTTTCGGAATCCAGGAGCTCGATGAAAAAGGCATCTTCCATACTACCGACGAGAGCGCCGTCCTTCTCGTCCGTAATCCGACTCAGGATTCCTTCGTCCTAAGGCTGGCGGGAGGCTCCGCTGCCTTTTTGGGGACGAGCCGATGCGCATTTATATGCCGTTACTCATGCGGCCCTGGGTCAGGCAAGCTTGTCATTCGACGGGTTCCCGCCATCTTGGTACGGCCCGTAGGCTCCGCATGCTTGAACGTTTGTACTGGCGGATAGGAATGAGCCTCTACACCCGCTGATGGCTACGCCACTGCCTGAAGTGCCAAGCGCGGAAGACGTCGCGACGGCTGATTGGCCGATCGTTTCGGTCCCCCTCCCTTCGGGACCGGGCATCGCGGTCGGCGTGGACTACGCCGGGTCATTACAAGCCGCGCACCGAGGTAACACCAATATTTTTCTTTTTACCGACAGCTTTAGCTATCGCGCAGACGAGTTCGCTGCCACTGCCGCTTAAGCTGCAGCCGAAGGCGTGGCCAACATCCTGATCAACCGCTTCATCCCTCTTTGGGGATGCCCGCAGAGAATCATCTCGGACAAAGGTCTCCAGTTCTGCTCCAAACGTTTGCACGTCGTCTACAAGCATGTCGGTGTTCGCAAGATCGCCACCAGCTCCTACCACCCGAGCGGTAACGGTGGTTTCAAGCGAGTCAACTATACAATGTCTCAGGTCCTGGTCATGGTAGTCAACGAGCGCCAAGACGATTGGGATGCGCAACTACCCCACATCAAGTTTGCCTACAACAATTCGGTTAGCGCCGTTACTGGCCTGCCCCCCAACGAGGTTCACATGGGCAGACTGCCGCGCCTTCCTCTTACTATTTTCGACCGCTCCGGTGACGCCGGCTATCAGAGTTTATCCCGCGATCCCCCTGCGTATTTCGACGTAGCGGCGGACCGTCAACAGCGCGCTAACGACATTGTTTGCGAAATGCATGCTCTGATCGTTTCCCGCGTGGAACGGCGAAACTAAGCCCTCACGGATACTTCGCGTCAAGTCCCAAACTTTGTTGTGGGAAATTGGGGCTGGCTGTATTACACGGCCTCATGTAAAAGGCAAGGCGTGAAGGCCGGCACAAATGAGAAATTGCTCACGGCCAATTTTACGCTAAATTGGACGGGCCCCTACAAGATCTTACTTCAGCGGTCGGCCCCTGTCCCTCCGGGGACACACTGGACGGTTCCCCCCTCGGGGACAAACTCGTCTATATGGATCTCTCAACGGATATGCTTGACACGGACGCGCACCGCCGCCTGTCAGTCGAACGCTGCAATCTTTGGCCCAACCCCTACGACCGCGGCGACATGCCTAGTACCTTCCGGATGGCTTGACGCAGTACGTGGTCAACAACTTTACCAGGAAATCCCTCCCATACCACGTCGCTCAGGACGACGTGTCGACCCACCTACAGTGGCTCGAGGTGGAAACGATAACCGGCCATCAATCGGTCCGTGGTCGGGGTGGGGTTATCACGGTGATGCGCGAGACGCATTGGACTGGGCTCTCTCATCGATTATAGGAGCGGGAGATGGACCTCCAGCTTTCATGGCAACAAAGTTTGCTCGATTGGACGCGAACCTCGAACCAGCACCGTCAAACCAACCGCCAATACCGGCACATGCGCCTTGGCGCTGCACAACGTGAACTTTCCCGTGCCAACGGCGAGCAGTACCTTGCACCCGGCTACGGCTGCGTGCCGCGCGGTAATAGATTGGGCTATTACAGCACTACCGTGCTGTCGAACGGGGCCCATTTCTGGTTCAAAATCGACGACGGCTTGTGGTGGTTAGGGACAATTAGCCCTCGTACCACTACTGACGGGGAATAGTTGGTGCGCTTTGACCATACGGGTATGTACGTATATACCCCATGCTTGACGCTGTTCTTCGCGGTTGAAAATAAACAGAAATCAAACTGCCGTACTGAGGCGTGTATTATGAATAGTGTTGACAAGGTTATATTTCAGAGCAAGAATGGTGCAAGAAATGCAAGAAGTAGGGTTACATCGGCAGCAGCAGGGCTTCAATAAGTACAGGGAAGCAGCAGCAAGAACGACAGATGCAGCTATACACTGTATATTAACCAAAAACAGAGGAAGAGTGCACGGTTAAGTCGCTTAGACAAATAAGCACGAAACTTTAATAAATGCACCGATAGCGCGTATAGACGTAAAACTTGGAAACTAAACCAAACCTTGGCATTACGTGTACAAAATGGCCATTTTCCATTTCCAGGTTTTCTTCGGGTGCCCGTCGGCCCTTTTTCAAGGGATCGAGTTCCGCCTCATTTGAGGAGATCCGACACTGCGTATCACAAACATCTAAATCTCCGTGTCGCCACTACATTACCGAGTAACGATCAGTTATTGTACTAAATATCTGATATCCTCAATCTTGATCACAGAACCTAACGGTGCTCAGATGGTCCGCACAGCTCAGAAACGGCGCAACAAGATACATCTCCTGCCAAACAGGCCCGATCGGAGCCAATAAATACTAAACCGCGTTTGCTTGTTGTTTGTTTTGCACATCCAATTTTTAGTCTTCGCACTTCCTTTTCTCCTGCTCTTCCCGTAGACGTAACTCAGATCCATGCTCACACAGCAGGCTCTTCTCTCTCCTCCCCATACGTACACGCTTTCGTTTTAATGGCGAAATTAATCCAGCACTTTCTTTCCTCGTCGGCTGGCGTCGAGTTGTGCTTACTCACGCAATATAGCGATCTCCACAGTTGGTGTCTCAGAAAATAGGATCTCCGTATCGGGGTTCGAACACCTGACTTGAACCCTAGTAGTGTTCGAAGTTAACCACTACACCACCGGGGTGATTTTCAATAGACACTGCTAATAGTGCCACACAAATCTGGTATTAAGGCTGGGGCCGAACAGGCGTTTTACAATATAGGAACCGTACGGTATGCGAATGTCAATGTAATGAGTGAGGGCCAGTCAACTAAAATGACGGAACAGCGAAACGCGATACAACAGGTACACCGATACAGCACACCATGCACAACATGAGTACCATCGGATACTTGACCGGGCGCGTCATGATTGAGACCGGACACGTCCTTGATTCAGCACATGTACAATACGGCTGCTTCTGTTGTGTGCGCAAAACACGACTATAAAGTAAAACAAGTACGAATGAGATCAAAACAACAGCATACCCAACAAATTACTTGTTGCACATAAAACTGCCACGGAACGAATAAAGCGATAACCGGATAGTATTCACACTCGAAGAAGGATATGGCCATTCTGGCAAACACCTAGTTAGATACGAAACCCCAAGACTCTATAAAGCTAGAGACAACAAACTACATTCCAGCAATACGTGGAGGGCGTGTGGCTGCAAAGGGCGGCTTGTCGAGAAGACGACAGCAGCACCAGGTAGAAGTGCTGCGCTGTTTGCGAGGCAAACATCACAAGGACGAGTCAAAGGTATCAACTATCGTATCTCATTATACTACCGTTGGAGCTGGCGGGATTGTTGTCAGGTTTACGAACGAGTCAATCGCAATACGTCTAAAGATCCACTCTTGGCAACAACCAAGGACGGTGTCTTAGGCGCCGTCAAAAGAAAAAACTTATAAAACAGAAATCATACAAAAAGTAGATTAAACGAACAACTAAACGACAACTGAGCTTCATTGGCCAGGTGGTAAATACCAGCTGTAAATACCCTGATACCTCCGTTTTTTACTTTGTTTTGATAAATAGTTAAACCATTTCACTTTGTCGAAGTGGGGGTCATATTATCGTAATATAGGATAAACAGCGCGAAGAAGAACATCGGATGACTGGCTCAAACGTGCACGGTGGGTGGGGTTGAGCGTGACGCCTAGTGAGGCTAGCGCGACACTTGTCTGTCGTTGAAGCCAGCATATATGGTTAGAGTATGACCAAGGGGTGGCTATGCAAGATATCGGAGGGCCAGGAGGTTGCTGTGGCGATATATTGTTCGATAGGAGTGCGCCGCTAAATAAGCCATCGGCTGCTGACGAACAGCGAAGCCCAAACCACTACTCGCAGAGCTCTCACAAGAGACCTGGTAGGGGGACGAGCGCCGCCTGCGTTCAGGGGTTCCTCTGGTTCGTGAGTTGGGTGTGGCCAGCTGCATCGCGGGTTGCAATCGGCACGAGTCGATGTCTTGTGGCCGTGCGCCATTCTGTGAAGTTGTACCACGAGGTTAAGAGTGGATAATCGACCTAATTCACACATGCTTTCGGAAAAAGTTAGATTGTCTTTTGGAATGAACCTGCATTTTATATCAAAAAATGGAAAAAAACCTTCCTTTTTTATATTTTTATTTCATTTGCTATTTTAGGTTGTTTTCCCTAATTTGAACATTGCCTTACCGCTTCTTTAACAAAGTATGTGCTAGATGTTTGGCCGCCACTCGATTTGGTGAGTGTTCACACGGAGGATGACGGTTTGCGGTCCACGCTCTCGGCCACCGGCAGCTCCTGCTGACGGCTGATAGTATTTCTACTCGTGCCAAATGGGATCAGGTCGAGGTGGGATCAAGCCCCGGGTGGGATCAGGTCTGGGTTTAATAACTGTGACTTTCCAACATTTTGCCAGTGCGCTGGCAAACCAGTGGACATCCCGAAGTCACAGTAATTTACCAGTTAAGAGGAAATGGGTGCAATGGTAAGCTCTACCTGTCAACCCAACGGGCCAGAACCTAAAAGCTCCTGCGGACTGCCCCATTAAACCCATAGCAAGCCATCAGGAGCCCTCGGTCAATCACACATAGACCTAAATGCAAACCGGTCGCCAGTGTTGGGCTGTTTTCGAAGAGCTGTCGCCCAGGTGTCATGTACACACATACGCAATGGTACGGACTCGCTGCTGGTAGGGGGTACTTCGTGCACCTGACACAATCCCCGACTGGCGGTGTACCATAAGAAAAAACTGGGTACCAGGTAACTCGTATGGCGTGTGCTCTTCGCGGGTTTTTCTTTTTACAAAGAGCTTGAACCGTTGCTAAAAGAAGCCGATAGTAACCAAGTAAATCAAATTTAAGTAAATACCGGCAAAGGATTGTCTGGGCGGCTGTCAATGGCCTGGTTACAAAAAAGTTGTTGAACTTTCCAATTTTTGGCTGAAATTTGTTTTTTCGGGGCAATGTTGGGCAACATCCGCTTGAAAGTCTCAAGTAAGTATTTGAGCAGGTGCAACAAGATGTCGTGTCCTCCACACGTGATACTTGACGGAATCAACAACAAGGTCGTGAGATCTCAACGTGGCGAGCTCATCAGGGGCTCCGACTTAATCTAGGTGATATTTGGTGCCCGTCGAGCAGGCTGCTCATCAAAAAATAATTGGCGGCTGGTTTGTGGAAAATATAGACAAAAACTCTCGATCGTCTCCCAACGGGCAAAAAGTAGAATTTTGAAAGTGCTTACCGGAAGATCACAGGACAATGCGAGCAACCTCTCGCGCCCCAGAGCATGGATCAATATAACCCATAGCAAAGGTCCCACATCAGATAGGCGTTGGTTGAGCGGCATGAAGAGCTTTATATAGTTGATATATTACCCAAAAACTGTCCGACCGGCACTGTTTAAGGACCCCTACTGTAATATACTACCTATTCACTTTTTGTTTTGTCGAAATTGTAGGATTTTGGAATTTGGAATTTCGCGCTTTTCCCCTGCAAAAAAAGCCTTCCATAGTGACGTAGAAAACGCTGCTTGCTCTTTTTTGGCGCTATGCTTGCTGCCGCGTACCTAGCTTCTGCCGCCGCGAGACTTAACAGGGGAAGGACAGCAGCCAAGGCTATACTGATACTCTTCCATGAGTGGGAGGTCGAAGAACAAGAAAACACCCGCTGCCAAGAGGCAACGTACACAGTCGGCCGAGCGTGGGATGGATGTATCCACCAAAAAGCGTCCCAAAAAAAACAGGGTGGCCCTCCTTAACGGTAGGGCTATGCGTCCGGTGCGCACGCGGACAGCCGTGAGTGCCGGGAGCGACATCTGCACGTCGCTGGACGTAAGAACCTCGGGACCATCTCAGAAGCTCTCCATGGCGAAGAGCAGGCCACCCAGAGCTAATGCTGCTTAACACACACAGCAGCAAAGGGTCTCACCCCCAAGCCGTTCGGCTGCCCCTGCAAGTTCTCCCGCTATTCAACAGCGGCGCACCACGAGGTCCTCAGCTACCGCGGTGGGAGTTGGACAGCTCGCCATCCCAGTTTGCTTGACCGGTCGTGTACTCAGCAAGGCACGCGTGGCGAAGTCTGCATCTTCTGCAACGGCATCTGTATCTTGGACTGCCTCGTCTGCTGCCCCAAGCCTGAGGCCATCATCCCGACCCACCATGAAAGACGCGGGCTATTATGCCGAGATGGTCAACCAATCGCCGTCTCGGCCGTCTCGAGCGAAATCTCGTACCCCGAAGATGCCGGGGTTTACGTCGCTCGCCTCCTATGTGGCCTCTGAGGGTGGAGGGGACTCTAACGACGGTGCGGGTTCTGCTCCCTCGGATGACGACAGGGAGGACAACGGTAGCCAGCTAGTCTCGGAGTCGGGCAGACTGAAGGGTGCCTTGTCTGGGGGTAAAGGTAAAGCGAAGGGCAAGGTCCAGAAGCAGGCGGGCCAACCACACTCCGGAGGGAAAAAGCCTAGGAAGGAAAAGAGAGAGGTGGGGTGATGTCCAGGTGTGCCTAAAGAGCTGCAGACCTAAGTAAAGTAGCGCAAAGACCACAGTAGTTGAGGTTTCGGTTTGGGATCTACCTTCTGCTTCAACTCGCGTATACCTGGTACATAACATCGACGGCTGTTGTTATACCTTTTTCATAATAATTCCGAGTACAGTCAGTTAATTTGTATCATAAGTACTGCTCCAGTACCAGTATATACGAGCTTGGGGTGTAACACGTAGGATAGATCACTGTCTAGATCATCTAGGTCCTTTGTTTTAGGTTATGTAATTTTGTACATGATCTGTGTAGTACAACTCCAACACCGGAAACATGTGCTAGGTTGTGCATACCATCCTGCTCCCACAAGACACGCTCATCTATAGGCCATACAGACTATATCTGTCTGCCCTGAGAGACACAGATCATGAAGAAAAGTGCGAAGATATGTCCGACGTGTTCATGAGGTTTATAGAGCGTTTGTAAATACCAACGTGCACTGCCCGATATCCTGATCCCGACCGATCTCTACTGAGCAATCTCCGGACCTCGTCTCCTATCTCTCAGGTGTGTGGGAATTTGTGTTTTTCATATAATCAAGAAAGAAGAGAGGTTACTAGGAGCATAGCGATCGACACCAACCGCATGTTGCATCATGACTCGACAACACTAACCCAGGCATCAGGGCTGGGCTGGACCTCTGCTGGTCTACCACATATACAGGGAGTACACAGGGAGTAAGTACACCGTGTTTAGAATAGGTACAAAATGTTCTACTTCTTTTTTGCGTCCTGAATTCCACAGCTGTCTGTCTGTCTTTAAACACTTCGTAACACGCGCGATCGAAGTATCACAAGTGTGAATTTGCGTTTTTCATATAGTCACGAAATAAGAGAGGTTATAGCGATTGACACCAACTGCATGTTACATCAATACCAACCGCATGTTGCATCATGACTCGACAGCACTAACCCGAACATCAGGCCTGGGCTGGACCTCTCCTGGTCTGCCACATAAACAGGGAGTAGACAGGGAGTATAACGTGTTTATAATAGGTACTAAATGCTCTACTTCGTTTATGCGTCTTTAATTCCACAGCTGTCTGTCTGTCTCTTAACACTTTGTAACACGCGCGATTGAAGTATCACACGTGTGAATTTGCGTTTTTCATAGAGTCAAGATTAAGAGAGGTTATAGCGATCGACACCAACCGCATGTTGCATCATAACTCGACAGCACTAACCCGAGCATCAGGCCTGGGCTGGACCTC
>JBBMKB010091507.1:0-11228 GCA_037833945.1 Alaria marginata
TAGACATCAAAACCTATATATTTCTCTATTTTTACTACCAGTATTTGGTCCTATTAACTACGTTCCCCCGTGATAGTCATTGCTAAAAGAGGGCCCAAAGGTGAAGCCCTTACCATAACGTAGTAGCCTTGGTCAATAGTTATATCAAAATTGTTATTATTTCTATGAATATTTATTACTTGGGTGGCGGAGTAAACGCCACCTCGCTGAATTTGCCCTTGTTAACCCCTGTGGAAGTGCTGGACCCACGGTGTTGGGGACAAACTGTTACGGGGGACTATAGTAAATAGGACCTACGGTACACAAAAAAAACTAAATATTTCCCTATTTTTGCTAACAACAGTTGGTGCTATTTACTATGGTCCCCCGTAATACTTGGAATTAGTGTGCCAACATATTTGCAGTAGTGAAAAGAATAGACACCACATATAAATATGTCGAGCTAAAAATGCCCCAGTTAGATGCAAAAAAACGCAGAACAGAGCAAATTTCCACGCGTAAGTAACTGCAATGCCTAGCCTACTATGAACTACTGAATTCTAGTAACTACTCTTCGTAGTAACTACCAGGTATTAATAGTCTCATGACTAGGGCTGTTAATTGGCTGGTATTCGCGGCTAGTTATTAGTTGGCCTGCGAAGTCAGCCAACTAACCGACTTTAGTCGACTTGTTGGCTGGCTATATACGCTTCCCTGTGCTAGCAGCGCGGTAGAACTAGGTGTTGTTGCCGGAAAATACGTACCCCGTACCAAACAAGCTTTCCTACCAATCAAGGAAACCCAAAAAAGGGAAATAGTTGGAAAGTTGGCACCGCCGCAACTAACTATAATACCTAGCCAACTAATAACTAGCCAAATACTTTTAGTCAGCCAAATTACAGCCCTAGCGGTGACACGACACCCTCCTCCAACTCCCCACACTGTGTGACGTTTTTTTTGTCTTTCCCAAAATATAGCGCGCTAGCTTCCGCTCTTCCTCGGACCCCCCTCCCGGACAGCCTTCCCGGCCTGCCTACTACGACGGTTCCGGCTTCAACGCCTTCCGGACCGGCGGCGCCGGGGGGGGGCAACCCCAGGCTCCCGCGGCACAACCGTCGCCCTTCGCGCGCGGACCGACACATCCGAACGGTTTGAGGATGCCACCGGTGGCGGCGGTAACGGGAGGAGGGATGGGAGGGGGGCGCGGTGATTATGGTAGGGGTTTCGGGCAACCGGGCGCTGTTGGGGGAGGCGTAAGGGGGGGGGGGTTGGGCGGCGGTGGCAGCATGGGCTACGGCGGTGGTGAGGTGGCACTCGTGCCCGTGGAGTCGAGTAGCGCCAGCCGTCTGATGGGTAATGACGATGATGACGATATGCCGACAAGGTCTTTGGCGGACAGCCACGACGTGCGCGATGATGATGTTATGGACGCGGGAGGGCTGCGGCAGAGGCGCGGGGGCGGGGGCGGGAGGGTTGCTGGCGCTGTGAATGCGGAGCCTGACGAGCAGAGGGCGACGTGGGTTGTGGTGTGGGGCGTGCCGCCCGGAAAATCGAACGACGTTTTGACCTGCTTTTTGCAGTTTGGACACATTGAGGAGCAGCGAGGGGAGCCTGACAGCAACTGGCTCTACTTTAAGTGAGCGCGCCACGATTCTGCTTGGTTTTTTATTTTTTGTTTGTTAATTGTCCGGCGGAATGGGTAAAAATAACGCTCAAGCTCACCACACTGGTGGTACATGTTTTCATATGATATGTGCCGTGTGTCAATTCAATTCTGTTGCAAGCGCATCAGAGCGCTATTACGGGGAACCATAGTAAATACCTGGTAGGACCTAATATTGGTAGTAAAAATAGAGAAATATATAGTTTTTTGTGTCTACCGTAGGTCCTATATTAACAACAGTACGTTCCCCCGTAATAGCTGGAGTACCCTCTTGGAATTTGACCGGGAAACATTGACGAAAGCAAAAAATCACGATTGCAGCAGCATCGACTGCACGAAGCAACAAGGCCGGCTGGGTTAGGGAGGGGGCAATTTGGTTTCGGGGGTACGGGGCAAGGAATTGTGCGACGCGAACACGCGAAGCCAGACGCCAGTCATGCTGCTGCTGCTGCTGCTGCGTGATCACGCCAGACGATTGGAAACCCTCCTAGAGCTCCACCCACGTTTTTTGGAGGACACATGACTTGGAATTAGTGTGGGATAATTTTTGCAGTTCAGATGGCCGCCCTTTTCTCAATTATGTTATTAATAGTATGTACTTATACATAGTACTATATAATAGTTGCGTTCTCTGTGTCCCGAAAATGTTACTAGATACCCGGTAGTTGTTAATAGTTCGCGCGACTTGACTGCATTGACTGCAGTTTCTGCTTTGGTGCGACACGTGTCGAATGAAGTATCTGTTTTCGACTTCGTCCATTCGTCCTTTCATGCGATCCGAAAATAAACCCTTAAGTTAGTTGACTATAGGTCGACGGCTGATGTTATACCTTTTTCATAATTAATAGGAAAGGCGAGCGGAACGGAACGGTCAGATTTTGGCTTCGCGTACCCCCGCTAAGGTTGCCTCTTTTTGCGTTTCGTTGAAGAGTTGTTGATAGTTATGAACTACCGGGCCTCTCATATGAAACCTGACAGCCCTTATACTGACTTTTATGTAGGATGCACCCTTTATCAAAGTAAGAAATCTAGCCTAAAACTATTAATAGTAGATCTGTTTCTTATCAGAGGCCGGGTCCTGTACTCGACCGCGCTCCTGGGTGCTGCGCCCCCGCGCCGTCACCGCCGCCGTCATGGGGGGGAGACCTCCGCGCGCGCTCAAAATAATAGTCGAACGAAACCCCCTAAGTATGCTGCGCCTGCAAAATACTACCTGGTACTGTGTTTTGTGTTTTGCGTGTATGTAGAGAACCGACCCCTTTCCCGTCCTCTGGTGCGCTTAGCTCCAATGATACGCTTGTACTACTGTATACCAGGTACCAATAATGATGGAAGCTATGAAAATATTCCGTTTTTTGTGATGTGGGCCTAACTCTCACCTGTAAACTTAACCCTGTACAACGATGCTTACCAGTGATGGTTAATTCTGTGTTTTGTGATGTGAACCTAACCCGTAAAACCCTAAAACCCTAACCCTCACCCTGTACAACGATGCTTACCAATGATGGTTAAGGTACGAACAATGCTGCAGGCGGAGTATGATACAATGGTGTTTACCAATGATGCTTACCCGTTATGCTTTCCGATTATGCTTACGAATGATGCTTTCCAGTAATGCTTTCCAATGATGCACTACCAATGATGCTTTCCGATGATGCTTTCCAATTATGCTTTCCAATGTTACTTTCCAATGATGCTATCCGATTATGCTTTCCAATGATGCTTTCCAATGATGCTCACAGAGGATGCTTTCCAATGATGCTTTCCGATGATGCTTACCAATGATGCTTTCCAATGATGCTTTCCGATGATGCTTTCAAATGATGCTTACCGATGATGCTTTCCAATGATGCTTACCAACGATGGTCAAGGTACGCGACAAGACTTCAGGCGGAGAAGGCGCTCGCCGCTGGACACGGGTCGCGCTTGACGGAGACGGTCATGCTCGCCGTGCAGAGGGTGGCCGAGGACGAGGTACGCACCTGATCCGATAGTATAACCCTCTATAGTGCGGTACTCTTTAGTGCATGGACCCAGTTTAGTGCGGTAAAAATCGCTTATTGATCCGATATATCCGATAGTATAACCCGAGATAGTGCGGTACTCTTTAGTGCAGGGACCCAGTTTAGTGCGGTGAAAATCCCTTATCATATCACGACCTTGCTCGTCTTACACGGAGTACCGACGGTCACGCTCGCCGTGCAAAGGGTGGCTAAGGACGACGCACGTCCCCCCGTCCCAGTCGGGGGGGGTCCCCATGTAATGCCGGTTAAATAGTACCTCATGCTATAATGCAGATGGTTTTTTAGGTATATAACGGCAAATATAAATACACACCATCGGGTAAAATGTGATGACGTTTTCATTGCGGGCGATCCGAATATAAATAAACCCTCGGTTAGTTGACTTTACGTCGACGACTGATGTTATACTTTTTTTTATAATAATAGTATGCACCACCTACACCGGGTATTACGGGGGATCATAGTAAACAGGACCAAATATTGTTAGTAAAAATAGAGAAATATATAGGTGTTTGTGTCTACCATAGGTCCTATTTACTACGGTCCTCCGTAGTAGTAATTTGTAGTACTGGTATGTACTACTTTACCAGTTTTTTCTCACGTGACAAGCCGATTTACCTGATACCACCTCTACTATGGCCTTAAATGATACCCTGGTATGGCCTTGATGTGGGTACACCGCTGTTCCCATTTGTCCCACGGCGCGGAAGGTGCAGTCTCTATACTTACAGTGGAGGTCGCTCTATAGCGCCGGTTGAGCAGTCCCGGTTGCCCGCTATAGTGCCTGTGAAATTGGTTGGTGCAGATGGGTACAACCAGTAGTGGTAGTATGCGGAGTAGTGCCAGTTGCCGATATAGTGCCGGTATTTACGGCTGGCACACACCGGCACTATAGAGGGGCAACTGCTGTAGTCTCATGCAAATTGTCGAGTTGTGCCGACGGTAGTTTGGTTCTCTCCTTTTTTTTTTTTTATCATTATGGATGCTGCTCTCGCGAAAATTTGGTCCTTGCTGGCACAGGTGTGGCAAGCCTTGAGAGAGGGTCGCATCCCTCCGCTTGGTGCAGAGCAGCCTGTGCTGGGAAGAGAAACGTTTAGGGGGACTGCGGGGAGAGGTTCGAGTTCGAACGGCCAACGCTCGAGCGGGTGAGTTCGCCGAACGCGGAACGTACTTAGTGACACAGTAGAGGTCCCTCTATAGCGCCAGTTGAGCAATGCCGGTTGCCCGCTATAGTGCTTGTGAAATCGCTTAGCATAGATGAGAACAACCAGTAGTGGCAGTATGCGGAGTAGTGCCGATTTCCGCTATAGTGCCTATGAAATCGCTTGGCACATACCGGCACTATAGAGGGGCCACTACTGTACGTATGGATGAGGGAATGGTATCCAAAGGAAACAACACGATGTATCGGATACATGTGATACGTCGGCTCATGTCAGCACACAACGTTTTTATTATTCAGCCGCTGCTGCTACTGCTGCTGTTGCTAGATGCTGTTCGACCCTCGTCGTGCGTGCACCAGGTTCCTTTTTGCTCGCCCCTTATGCTTATCGTATGGTACCTTTTTGTTTGCCCCTGTTCGCATACCTGAGGTACCTTTTTGTTCGCCCCTAATTTTTCATAACTTTTATCTCAGCCCTTACCACATTCCAGGTACCTTTTTGTTCGCCCCTAATCACATACCGTTCGTGGTACCTTTTTTGTTCTTGCCTTATCATGCACCTTCTTTTCGCCTCTTCTCATAGACCGGGTACCTTTTTTCTCCCCTTTCATATATGTGTACCTTTTTTGTTCGTGCGCTTGGTGAGCAGGGGGCAGACGCAGATAGACGACGCGGACCTTTTGGGAGCCCCTCCTCAGAGACCACGAGGGGATCAAGGCATCTGTCGAAAGGTCATGGGGTTCTTTGGGTTCTACTGATTGGTTGGGGTGCAAGCAGGATCGTTGTGATTGGCTCGCGTTGGATCGTTGTGATTGGCTTGCGTTGGCTTGCGTTGGGGTGGTCGCTATAGCTTCTACTGATACTACAGGATCGTTGTGATTGGCTGGCGTCGGGGTGGTTTGCTACGGCTTCTGCTGATTGGCCGACGTTCGTTCAGACAGTATCGTTATGATTGACATGCGTGGGGGTGGTTGCTACGGTGTCTGCTGATAGGCCAGGGCTCAGACAGGATCGTTATGATTGGCTTGCTTCTGGGTGCTTGCTACGGCTTCTGCTGATAGGCCAGGGTTCAGACAGGGTCGTTATGATTGGCGTGGATCGAAGTGGTTGGTACGGCTTCTGTTGATAGGTCAGGGGTCCAACAGTATAAATATGTTCTTGTAGGCCAGGGTGCAGGCAGGAACATGCAATTGGCTTACGTCGTGGTTAATACGGAATTCACTGAGTGGTCAGGGTTCAGGTAGGACAATTATGATTGGCTTGCGTCGAGGTGGTTGCTATAGCTTCTACTGATACGCCAGAGCGCAGAGAGTACCGTTGTGATTGGCCTAGGTTCGGCTTTTACTGACTGATAGGCCAGGGTGCAGAGAGTATCGTTGTGATTGGCTTACGTTCGGCTTCTACTGACAGGCCAGAGTGCAGACAGGACTTTTCTGTTCGACTTGCGTCGGGGTGGTGGCTACGACTTATACGGATTTTTCAGGGTTCGGATAGGATAATCGTGATTGTCTTGCATCATTGTGGTTGCCACGGCTCATACTGATTTGTCAGGGTTTAGACAGAATCATTGTGATTGGCTTGCGTCGTGGTGGTCGCTACGGAATATACTGGTTGGCCAGTGTTCATCTATACAGTATCATTGTGGTTGGCCAGGATTCAAACAGGATCATTGTGATTGGCTTGCGTCGTACGTAATAGTTTCTATTTTTTCTACTGATAGGCCAGGGTTCACGCAGTAACAGTAGTACGATTTTTTGCCACGGCATCTAGTGATTGGTCAGCGTTCAGACAGTACCATTACGATTGGCTTGCGTGGAGGTGGTTGCTACGGCATCCACTGATTGGTCAGCGTTCAGATCTTATCATTCTGATTGGCTTGCGTCGGGGTTGCTACGTGCGGCCCATCGGGCTTGTGGAGAGACCGATGGAGCTGAGGGGAAGGCAAAAGACGGACGACATGTGTTTCGACACGTATCGCCGGTGGAGAAGGGTACAGCGGAAAAGGCAACGCGTCTCCTTAACCAATTTTGAATTGCGAAAGTTATCCTACACTACTCGTAATACCATGTGGTTTGTCCTCGAAGCCGGGGGTGCAGTTCTATACGGGTGGAGGTGGGGATGCAAAAATGAAAGATGCTATTAATATTACTATAGGAGTGCGGTATTTTCGGGCACGTCAAGGATACTATTAGCAGGAGACCTTTTTTTTCGGATGCGTCAGCAAAAATGATGCTACAAAGGATACCGGATTTTTAGGGCTCATTAGCAACGATGCTATATCGTAGACCGTTTTTTTTCGGGAGCGTCAAGGTCTCTTTTAGCCCTGATGTGGTGGTTTTAGTGTGGGTGGTGGTCGATCAGGAGATCACACCGCGGTCTCCTATTGATAAAATATTTGGCAGACAGGATAGAAACGTCGATTTTTTTGTTTACTGTGCGTGGACTGGTTTGCACTTTGTTTTCTGCATGATGTGATGACGCAGTAGCCTATTTTTTGTTTTGTTGGGGTGTGTCCTCTGGGTTCGCTTCGGGCATGATGAACACGAGGCGAAGGGGTGCCGTTTGGGTAAAAATAACGTTTCGTTTTCACTAGCAATGTTCTCGATGTACGTATGTGCTTGCTACATGACGCTTGATGCTTTTATATGTACTTCGTATTACTCAAGTAGCCTGACGAACCGGCAAAGACTCAAGTATACCGCATTCAAGGTCCCCTTTCGGAACGCCGTTGGCTTGAACTCCCGGGGGTGTCGCAAGCCAAAAGGGAAAAGGAGGAAGACGCATGGTACTTAAATCAGTATAGTAACACCATTAATTAGTATTTGCCTTCTGAGGATGGTCATTATTAATACACGCATTCTACGATAGAGGTGCAGCTTTTTTTAGACTAAACCCTCACCGAAAAAATGGTTTTGAGCAAACTGAAAGTGCTACCCGACGAACAAACCCGTGGCCCATCTAAACAAAAAAAGCATGTTGTAAAAATAGAATGACATTCCGACGATTTTGGGTTAAGGAGCCCCGTCATCCAGAAAATAAAAACGCCACATACACCATTAGTATTTGCCTTCTGAGGTATGATTCTCACTCAAGGGGCTATATGCCTCTCTCAACAGCTGATTTGGAGGAAAAGGAGAGTTCTACACGATGAACAGTCCCATCGCCTAGGTATACAACAAAAAATATTCCCAAATAAAAGGTTGAATTTCGGGCAATTTTTCCCCGTTTCATTCAGAAAACGGTTCAGCCAAAAGTGTTCATACTAATACCTGCAGTAGTCTATCGTGGCATCTTGCTCTTCTTTCGATCGTCTGGCATAGCGCTCCCTTTCACGGTTGCATCACTACTAGTTTTACACCGTGCAAGCTCCTGCTGTTGTCCTACTCCGTAGCGTACATGCCACAACAACCACGAGCGAGAAACGTCGCTAGCCGGCCATCTTTTTGAGCTAGCCGGGGGGACGCCATACCGCTTGTGGAACAGAAAGGGGTAAAGGGGTGACAAAAAGGAGGGCATCCCAAACTTTTAATGGAAGCGACGAGGTACACATGCTCACACCCCGGTCTTGATAACTCGAGTTTGCCCGCTCTACACTCACGAAAACCAAAACACGCTTTATGGTTGGAAGGAGTCATGGGAGTTCGCCCAACACTCAAGGTTTTGATTGGTCGAATTGACGGAGCATCATGTGGACGTCCCCCTTTTGAATCTAAATAGTTTGGGGGGGTGTACCCCCTTTTGTTCAAGAACATGCTTTGGGACTTGGAATGGAAAAAAATGTCGAAAAAACTGACGATTATACAGCATCGACCACACGAAGCAATGCAGGGTGTGTGTCAGAACTGCAGCGTAAGGAGGCGGTGTGCGATACGATTGCAGCATGGTGATACCCTGACTTCTGCACGTTCCTCCTATCTATGTTTGATTTTGAGTAGATCGCAAGCAATCGTCTTTTCTGTGGTCGCTACAGTACACATCATCGGTCTCAAAAGGGTTTTTAGCATAATAGTCTAACGCAGTAAGAAGACAAAGCACGGAAGAACTTAAACACGAAGAAAGCTACGGGAGGGGGGGATCCCTTTTAAGGATGCTTTTTCAGCGACTCAAGAGTCGCTCGCGCGAGTAGCTATACAGTACCTGGTATATTATACGACAAACATTTTATTTTTGCAATGATGCCTGTCAATTTCGCGACAACTAACCGCCATGAAAACGTTTGGTATGCTGCACTCGTAAACCAAACTTATGTCCGCTTTTTATTAATAGTGGGCTGAAATCGGAAAAATGAAGATCGGAGTACCCCCCCCTACGGCAGCCTTAGTAACAAATGCATGATGACTATATACATACGAGTACCAGTATTATTTTAATGGTGGTCTTTCGTAGTGGACACGACGACAATGGCCCTACAGTATCGGCCCGCTGATAAGAAACGGAGATGTTGGTTTTAGGCTGGGTTTCTTATTTGAGAAAGGGTCTGTCCTACACTAACTTCAGTATAACAGCTGTCGATTTTCTTATTTCCCCGTCATGTTTAGGCTGAGTTTCTTAAGGGGCTCTTTCTTATGAGACGGCTTTATACTAGGTTAATACTAGTGTACACCCAAAGCGTACGCACCGTTCAGCGCCCCCGTCCTCCACGCCTACCCTGTTGTGCCTAACGCTCCACAAGCAGTCGCGGCCGCGGTTTGAGGAGTCCTCTGAGAGCGACCTACAGCATCACAGCATTCCAAATATTGACCCCAATACCACCCCCCCGAAAAAATACCTGCTTCCCTCCTACTACTACACACACACCCTTGAATTGCAGTATTCGTAATATACTCCGTGTTAGTGTTACAACGCCAAAATTCCCGGGCGGAGAGTCTGTCTCGAGGTAACCAATCGAGGTAATGGAGGTGCAGTCCCCACCGCTGTGGACGTCGTTCAACGCTATCATATCCGCATCTCCTCCGCATACAAAACTACGCTGCGGCCTTCCTCCCGTGGTCCGTCCTACTCAAACCGTTTAGAACCGTAAACAAACATTCCACACAAATTCCAGGTGAATTATAGCCAAAACCATGAGTGCAGTTAGTTAGGGGCAATGTGGCCGGGGGAGGGCTAGGGCTGCTTGTGATTGGCGTATACAACAAGCAAGGGGGTGGAGGAGATCAACCCCACCCTGCGATATACGACTATTCACTCCAAAAACTCGGCATCCACCTTTCTTTGCCGAAACAAGTAGGTGTCCCAACGAAAGGGGGAGGGGGGGTTGAGAGCGAGTTAGCGTGCCATCGCAACAAAAACAAAAACGCGACTACGCGTGATAGAGAAACTTGTACCAGAAATGCATCCAGCCAGACGATATGTTTATACTATAAAACAGCAATAAACAGAATGAACAGGCTTACGGCAAAAAGTCACTACGTAGATATGTGGAAAATGCATACGTAGAGATGTGGAAAATGCAGCAGAGGGAAAGCAGACGCCAAACGCGACGGCGCCCAGACGAAAAACGCCTTATTAATAGAAACCCGTCAAGCCAGACGAAGAGCTATTATATGTACTACGACGACTGTAGTATTGTAGGTGCGTGGAGCCTAACGTGCTACTACTCCTAGGGTGTATTACAGCAAAAAGCAGGCTTGTGACGCATACAGTCAGCACGTAGCGGTATGCAAAACGAGAGCACATAGGGCCGACATGAAACGCGACTGGATCAACACAACAAAACGAAAACAAAACATAAAAAACAAAAACCATTAAAACACCAAGCACCACCACCGACCAACCCGTACCATACCATAAAACAAAACACGTGGTCATCAAAACGCTTGGCAGCAACTAACTGACTCTGTATCTCCGTCGAAACCGGCCTCTACATATAACGCCAACAACAACAACAACAGTATAGTAGGGGTCTCCCAATAGTGTTGGTATGTACCAGTCGGTAATACCGGCACTATAACGGAAACCTGCACTACTCCCCATACTGTCACTATTGGTTGTTCCCATCTGTGCCAAGCAATTTCATAGGCACTATGGAAGGAAACCGGCACTACTCAACCGGCGCTATACAGGGATCGCTACTGTAAGTCGAATGACGTACAAGGGTTTCCTACCCCCCGCAGCTTTCCTACGACATTATTGGTCAATTCTTCTGAATCAGAAACCAGGCACCAACCAAAGGAAGAGGGACACAGGCACACGCGAAACTCGTTCCCCAGTTGAGCGTCGCCCAATGCTCCCCTCCTACGGCTGTGCACGAAATGAGTACACCCCTCCCGGCGCTTCGCGCTTGGTGCACGCGATGTCTGCCTGGTCGGTGAAAACCCGACGTCCTCCGTCTCGGCATTGTAGGGATGCGAGGGTCTATGGTCTTACGACTACGGCTATGCAAGAAATGAGTACACCCCCC
>JBBMKB010091518.1:0-11226 GCA_037833945.1 Alaria marginata
CGGGTCGGGTCGGGTCGGATCAAGACGTCTAAAAAGTTTCGCGGATCTGGTCGGATCGGCTGACCCGACCCTACCCGACCCGAACCGTGAGGTTTGACCTGACCCGTGAACAGCCAAGGTAATTATGATACGACGTACTTTGTACTGCTACGCGGCACCAGGTACATAATAGATAGGGTCGGGTACTCTGTAGGGTGCGTCTAAATCCAATTTTTACGTTGCTCAATCGCTAGTTGTAGCCGCTCCCACTCGCCCTTTCCAGGGTTCCGTGCGTGCTGCGGGTTCGCCAAGCCTGCAGCCGTTTCGTATGTACCAGGTGCCTGGTATTCTGTACAATACCTCGTACACGCGTAACGTACTACATTGGCGGGCTCCGAATAGTGCCGGCATGCGCCAGCCCAACATACCGGCACTATTCAGGGCGCCAGCACTATTGAGAGTAGGATTACGCATACAGAGAGTTCAAGTTGTGACAAGTGATTTCACCGGCACTATGGAGAGCAGTGATACTGGTCAACCGGCACTATTGGGGGCCTCCCACTGTACTGATGTCCTTCGACGACTGCGCCGCGACAAGTCCCGAACCCGGACACCAGTCCCCTTTCGTCCGACCCTGGCCCCGCCTACATGCCCCGCCTGAAACCGCCGCAGCCACGCGCTTGCTGGTACCAGGTACCGACGACGCCAACCAGAGCTCCCTCCGAGCTCGTTCGAGCTGTCTTGCGGAATGCCACCACCCTATATTTACGAGCAGTTTGCGGGGAACCGCCGGAGTCGGCCCGTTTTGTCGCCAACTCCCAACCATGCCCCGAGCGGATACCTCTTTCCGACCGTTGCAGAGCGCGAGTCGCAGGCATGTATGCGTGGGTGGGGGAGGGTGGAGGAATTTTTCCAGCAAGTAAGTGCTTTGTCAAGGCGGCTTCAGAAAAGCCGCTTCAGGAGAGCGGACTCAAAAGAGCGGACTCGGAAGTGTCTAGGAAACCCCATTGAAAAAAGTGGACCCAGCAAACAAAATCTAACTATTGCGCTTTTAAACAGTGGCCTTAAATCTCTCTAACCGTTGTGTTTTACCCGAGAGGCGAAACGTGCTACGGTAGTCTAGAGGTGTTAATAACACCATTAATTAGTATTTGCTTTCTAAGGCAATTTGCTTTCTGAGGCTCCTCAGTTGAGTATTACACTATTACACTATTACTAGATTACTGTACACCTCACCCAAACACCGATTTAGAGTAAACTAGAAGTGCAAAACGATGACGAAATCCATGGTTTGGGTGTAAAAAAGACTACATATGTTTCAAAGCAAGAATGACACCCCGACGATTTTGGGTTAATTAAGGAGCCCCGTCATTCAGACAACAAAATGCCAAAAAGTGCTATACTATTAGTAGTATTAAAGCCTCTATCGTAGCACGCGTCAGGGAGAACTAAAAAAATAGTAAGCTCAAGATTATTATAGAGTACGGCGACGACAGGATGGGTACTCTCCCGACTATTGTGCTCAACGGCAGGGGGACGACAACGACTGCTGACAGCAGCAGCAACAGCAGCAGAAATGCGGCACGAAAGTAAACGAAATACACTTTAGTGGCAGTAATATTTTCGCCTTTTTGTTTGAACCCGAGATCTTATCCGAATCAACCACCCCAACTTGGTGACATCGTCGACCGATCGTAATAACTGAACCAAGACCTATCTACAGGCTGGTTCCACAGGAAAGCTTAAAAACGAAGCAGCCATCAGAACTTGCTCACACAGGTTTTGATCGATTCCGGACGAAATTTCACGTGCTCCTTGATGAATGGCTGATGGCTTAAGGGAAGGCCTTTTTTGATGTAGTCTACTTTTTCACGAGCTATGCGGTTACCCACGCGGCACAAGAGAGGTTAGGGCTGTTTGAGACATTTTAGATTTCAGAAATCCGGTGGAAAAATGCCGTTTTCAAAAGGAGGCTTCCGTCACACCCCCCGCCGTAAGAAAAAAACACGTGTGAAATTAACCTTCTGGATCCGATAGCACGAGAAAGTGCCACAACGTCAACTCCTAGTGACAATAAAAAACCCGGTTTACTGCAGTACTGACTAACAGTAATTTCAGTACGGAGGCAGCTGCTGCTAGCCAACATATCGTAAAAATCGTACAACAATGTCCGAATTTGGTATTTTGCTAGGAATATTGATCCACGTGTTCACCTCGGGTTATTTCGAAAAGGATGCCGCAATAAAATAAGGCACCTCGCTCACAAAACCGCTCAGTATTTGTGTAAGGAACCAACGAAACTCATTGGTGCAAAAACGTTAGGCTCGCTAGCGAATCCCAGTCATACCCACAGCAAAATCCGGCGACGACGTTGTCGCCTGTTGTTCCTAGGGATCGCTGCGGTTCCTCATAGACATAGATCGACCCATTTGTAAAGCATAGTCTTTTGATGACTTCTCCGGTCGGGTATTTTCTGAACCAGCCCGTATAAGTATGATATAGTATCTACGGAGCTCCATCTCAGCTATTATATTTGTGTTCTTCCACCGGATGCTCTTGCCCTACAGGGGCAAATATTTGCGGTATAGAAGGCGACGAGCCTGGTCAGCTGTCGTCCCGCCGCCTTCGTCGCCGGTGTCGTCAAGACCCACCGTTGGGCCAAGGGAAGGTGCGGAACGAGAACCTCCCTTCGTGTGAGCCGTCTCGACAGAAGCAGTGTGCACGACGAGCCCGTGCTCGCGAGGGGAGTGATCGAGGACACATGCTACGGTACCATACTTTAATCAGTATAATAGCACCCTTTGTTTTCTGAGGCTCCTGACAGGAGGAGGTCTTGTCCGCACCCAAAAATCGATTTCGAGAAAATCGAAAGTGCAACCCGATGGACTACCTCATGGTCTAGGTACAGAAAACGTTCGTATTGCAAAAGTAAAGTGACATTCCGACGATTTTTGTGTTAAGGAGCACCATTTTTCAGAATCAATATAACCAAAACGTGCTACCTCTATCGTACAACGCGTCCGAGACAGTTGGGAAGCCGGTTCCCATCGATTCCCCACCTCGACCGTTTCAGGCAGGCCACCAGCTGCTCGTCACGGGACCATCCAAGATATCATTCTTTGACTGGACGAGTACGATGAGAACAACGTTGGCTGGTACGCGTCGAGCAGTCTCAACAACCGTGAGCGAGTCAATTGATGGATGACTGGCGCAGACGGTAACCGTGTGCCGTCCTCAGCATGCAGCTTGCAGAACGCCCGCTTCCTGCACACGAAGTTGAAGCACGGTTGCATCGTGCAGACGTCGCGTAAGCAACGGGGGCTATGGACATCGACCATACCCTGCTGGGCATGCAGCTTGCAGTACGCCGACTTGCTGGGGTCTCGACATTGAAGTGCGCTCGGTTCGTGCAGGAGTCGAGTGTAAGCGTTGTTTGCTGTGGATACCCGACGCATTCTTCCATAGAGGTAGCACTTTTGGGCTGAAATCTGAATGACGGGGCTCCTTGACCAAAACTCGTCGGAATGCCATTTTTGTTTTGCTAACAACTTTTTGGGATACCTAGGCCATGGGTTTGAACATCGGTTCGCACTCTCAGTTTGCTCAAAATCGTTTTTTGGGTGGGGTATGGACCTCCTCAAGTGAGAAGACAGACTCAGAAAAAAAGGTGCACCTCTATCGTGCCACGTGTCATCCACCACCATTCCGTCCTCAGCATGCAGCCTTCAGCACCCTGCCGTCTTGCTGCCTTCAAAATTACCGGCCGGTCTCTTGGTGCAGGATTTATGGGAGCAACGCTCGCCGAGAACGTCTACCATGCCATCTTCAGCATGTCGTTTACAGTACGCCGTTGTCTTTCTTCCCTCGAATCTATGGATCGGTTCCTTCGCGCAGGAGAAATAAAAGAACACCGCTTGTTTCGAATATACCCAATGCCGTCCTCAGCGACACATTCTACGATAGAGGTTCACCATTTTTTTTCTGAAGCTCCTCACTTGAGGAGCTCTATACCTCACCGACAGCATAATTTTGAGCAAACTGAAAGTGCAGTCCAACCCGTGGTCTATCTGTACAAAAAACAAACATATTGCAAAAATAGGATAATATTCCAACGATTTTGGGTTAAGGAGCCCCCGTCATCCAGAAAACAAAAACGCCAAAAAGTGCTACTCGTACCTCTATCGTAGAACGCGTCCAGCATGCTTCTTGCATTACGCGGGCCGCTTGGTTCCCACGCGGTCCCGATGGACAAGGACAAGAACCATGTAGCAACGTCGACTAATGACAAGCACTACGCCGGCCTCGGCATGCTGCTTGCAGTACACCGCAGGCTCAAGTTTTGGAAAAAAAATAAGAACAAAAAACACCTCTTTGTAATGAAAATAGTGTAGGACACACCCTGCCTTACATAAGAATTCCGGCCTGGCCAAAATAGGAGATTCTTAACATCGGTTGCGTACTGTACGACCGCAAGACAGAAAGGATATTCAAGCGATGCACCTGGAATATTGGGTACTTCTTCGGTGGAGAAGCCCCTTCATCAAGAAACATGTTGAATAAACCAAAAATGTTACGCCTATCGTAGCCCTTGTCTGTACTCTCAGCTTCTGGCCTGCGCTGTCGCTTCCAAACCAAATACCACCTCCTCCATGTATGAATGTCGGCGTTTTCGTCCGTCCCCGGTGATATCTGGCGATCCAAAAACCTCTTCGATGCAGGTATAAGTCCCGCATTCACTGCTTTCCGGCATAGTGTGGGCCAACAGCCGTGAGCTCGAACCGAGAGACTACATTCCCCGAACCCTACAACGACTGATACTTGTTCTACAAGTATCTCGCACGAGCACAATACGAGACGACAGCATCACTCTCGCCTCACTCTCGACTATTGCGTTTGGGAATCGACGACGTCAGGATTGGTACTCTCTACTATTACGGTGGTACGCACTAAACAGGTCCTCACACGCACGGCCTATCTAGTAGAGAACATGAACAGTGATGACCCTGAGAGCAGTTACTTTCACATGGTGGATGGTAGCCAAAACTCCAGCGACCAGGGCAAATTGTTTGGTCAAAAAGGCCGAATACAACAAGACGCCTAGCCAACCCCGCGATGAGACCTTCAAGTACGTACATCTATGGAGCTAATAATACCTGGTGAAAAATAACTCCATAAACAAAACGCAGTGCGTTCTTCTTCCATGTATTTTAACAGGCACTGAAACCCGAACCCCGCGACCGATCATCCTCGACCAATGAAAACCGCCCAACCAGGACCCTTCTATACACTCGTAACATTAACTGAGTTCCATCTCAGCTTTGCGAAACGCGTTCCTCTGTTGAGACGCATTCTACGATAGAGGTGTTATAACTCTAACAGCATTTTGTTTCTGAAGCTCCGCACTTGAGGAGCTCTATGCCTCACCGAAAAACTAATTTTGAGCAAACTGAAAGTGCAATCCGACCAACAAACCCGTGGCCCATCTACACATATAACGCACATGGCAAAAATAGAATTACATTCCGACGATTTTGCGTTAAGGAGCCCCGTCATCCAGAAAGTAAAAACGCCAAAAATTGCTACCTCTATTGAAGAACGTGACTTGAATGCTCCTCGACTACGGAGGTGACGACCTGCGGTATAGCCGGTGACGAGTCCGTTTAGCCGCCGGTCCGCCGTCATCGCCGTTGATGTCAAGGGGGGCGTTTGGGCTAAGAGGAGATGAGGAACGAGAACCTCCGTTGGTACCGGCCACTTCCACAGCAGCAGCAGTGTGTACTGCGAGTCCGTCCGCGGGGGGGGTATGATCGGAACAGTGGGAAGACTGCTTCCCATCGATTTCCAACCACCTCGTGCTTTTCAAGCAACCTGCCGCCTCGCACAGCGCTTCAACGCCCACGCTCGTCACCGGACCGTCCAAGATTTCCTGCTTGGGCCGGACGCATACGGTAGCCACACCGTCGATAGGTACACGCCGACCAGCCCCAGTAATCGTGGACCCCAACGCGATCGATGATCGGCGGCCGACGCGAACGTTGACCATGCCGTCCTCAGCATGCAGCCTGCAGACCACCGCCGCCTTGCTTCCTTCGAAATTGTAGCTCGGGCGCATCGTGCAGGAGTCGTCTAAGCACCGCCTGCTCCGAACGTCCAGCATGCCGTCCTCAGCATGCTGCTTGCAGTACGCCGCCGTCCTGCTTCCCTCGAAGTTATAACCCGGCACCTTCGTGCAGGAGTCATGCAGACACCGCTTCTTCAGGACGTCCACCATTCCGTCCTCGGCATGTCGCCTGCAGTACGCCGGCTTCTTCCTTCCCTCGAAATTGTAGCTCGGTCGCGTGGTGCAGGGGTCGTGCAAACACCGAGCGCTGCGGACGTCCACCATACCGTGCTCGGCATGCAGCTTGCAGTACGCCGGCTTGTTACCCTCGAAGTTATAGCTCGGTCCCGTCGAGCAAGAGCCATGTAAGCAGCCTTGGCGGAAAATTGTCACCATGCCATCGTCCGCATGCCGCTCGCAGTACACCACAGACTTGCGCCCCTTGAAGTAGTACCTCGGTACCTCCACACAAGAGTTATGAAAACATCGCTTGATGCGGACGCGCACCATGCCGTCCTCGGCATGCTGTTTGCAGTACGCCGATCCTTGCTTGCTTCCCTCGAAATTATAGCTCGGCCCCTTCGTGCAGGAGTCATGGAGGCACCGCTTGCTGTTGACGTCCACCATGCCGTCCCGGGCGTGCTGTTTGCAGTACGCCGGCGGCTTACTTCCTTCGAAGTTGAAGCTCGGCATCTTCATGCAGGAGACATGCGAACACCGTCTACTGCAGACGTCTATCATGCCTTCCAGAGCGTGTTGCTTGCAGTACACCGTCGCCTTCTTTCCCTTGAAGTTCCAGGTTGGTATCTTCGTGCAGGAGTCGCGCAAACACCGCTTGACGCGGACGTGCACCATGCCGCCCTTGGCGTGTTCTTTGCAGTACGCCGCCGGTTTGCTCCCGTCAATTCTAAAGCTCGGCGCCGTGCCGCAGGAGTAATATAAGCACCGCCTCTGCTTGATATCCACCATGCCATCTTCAGCGTGACTTTTGCAGTACATCGCCGGCTTGCTCCCCTCGAAGTTAAAGCTCGGCCCCTTTGTGCAGGAGTCGTGCAAACAGCGCTTGTTGTTGACGTCCACCATGCCGTCTTCGGCGTGCTGCTTGCAGTACACGGCCACCTTCCTGCCGTCGAAGTTATAGCTCGGTCTTGTCGCGCAGGACCCCTCCAAGCATCGCCTGCTGCGGATGTCCACCATGCCGTCCTCAGCATGCTGCTTGCAGTACGCCGACATTTTGCTTCCCTCGAAGTTATAGCTCGGCACCTTCGCGCAGGAATCATACAGACACCGCTTCTTGTGGACGTCCACCATGCCGTCCTCAGCATGTAGCTTGCAGAACGCTTTCGTCACGCCCTCGTAGTTATGGGTCGATCGCATTGTGCAAGAAACACGCACACACCGAGGGCTGCGAACGTCCACCATGCCCTCCTCGGCATGCCGCTTGCAGTACACCGCCTTGCTTCCCTCGAAATTGAAGGTGGGCCCCGTCGCGCAAGAGTCATGCAAGCAACGTGGACGGGAGATACTTACCATGCCTTCCTCAGCATGCTGCTTGCAGTAAAGCATCGGCTTGGACCCCTTGAAGTTGTATTTCGGTTCCTCCGCACAGGAGTCGTCAAATAAACACCGCTTGATTAGGACATCCACCATGCCATCCTCAGCATGGTGTTTGCAGAACGTCGCCGGCGTGCTTCCCTTGAAATTGAACGCCGCTTGCACCCGGCACTTCTGGCAAGAGCGGCCCATTGTCGCCGCGGGCTAATATAGCGCGCGGCGAAACGTCTCTAGCGAGAATGTTCACGGTAGTCCAGGAGGGGAAGGCGAATACAGCTGTGTATCTTTCAGTTGGTGTGAGCTCACCTGTCTTTATTCGCGAAACCGGCATTGGGCAGCAATTATTAGGGCCTTGCAGATGTTAATCTACGCACCAACTTGCATGTTGATGTTGCTGTTCTTGTTCGTATCATACAGTATCATGTTTGCTACGGGACAGAACATGGCATACTAACCTCAACGCGTTTAGACCTGATTCACTGCGACCAAAGTTTTACGGTAAAGATTACGCGGAAATAGAGGGGGACCCGTCAGTTGTAAACAACTACCGGCACAGGTTAGGAGTATTTGCGTTTCCCTGCCGTTCCACCAAACGAACGCAAACAAGGCCGTGGTCGAAAGAAAAAAACAGAACCATGTCAGTGTTGTCCTCGACTTTCCCCGTCTTGCGTATTAGACTAAACGCGTAGTTGTTGTTCGAGTACGTCTGACGGGCTTTGATGCAATTCCTGTCACAACGAAAATATCACGGCGTCAACATCACGGTGCATTTAGGCTGCTGTCCTCCTCTTCTTGCTGATGCCTGGTGGCGTGCTGTGCATTGTAGCTGTTGGCTTATGAGTGAGCACATTTATATTGGTTGGTTTTGTCTCGAGGTGTTACATCTCTGATATCCAAAATATTTCCACCGCGTATTTGTATCCCGTCGGCTGCGTTGCTCGGCAATTGAATCGAAGACAGTCGCCGCTGTCGGCTTTGGCCCGACCGCAACAGCGCGATGAGCATCAACGGTGGCACGAGGGAGTTGTTTTCGTTACCCTTGCCGTTAACGCGTTGTACCGTTCCAGCCTGCGGCGGAAGAAGAGATGATTTTTGGATGTGTGCGAAAACATTTTTTTGAGAAAAAAAAAGAAGTGGGCATTAACGGTATTTGGGTCTCAGCAGAAGATCAGTCAGGCTGCGAAATCTTAGCGTTGCTGAGCCTCGAGAGTGTGGTTATGGCACCAAACCGCTGTCTGCCGCACGTGCTACTACTGCTGCTGCTGCTGTGCTGTTAGCGCTGGTTTCATTTGTTGGTGTCTGTTTGTACGTATGTACTCGTACAATCGGGATCGTTCTAGCATGCTATATTATTGCACGAGTATTCGTAGTAGTGTTGCTGCCGCTGCATTCGAACGAACGTGTACCACCTTCAAGGAGAATTGAGCGAGGGAAACAGCAAAGGAACTGGATGAGAGCAATAGCTGGCGATAGTATTCGAGCCATATTTGGGCCGGCCCCCCTCCATCCCGTTACTTCGGAGTGGTAAGCTGCTGCTGCGCTAGTATTCGAGCCACATTTGGGCCAGCCCCCCTCCATCCCGTTACTTCGGAGTGGTAAGCTGCTGCTGCGCTATGTTGCGTTTTTGAGATCTGGTTTGTATTTGTGCTTGACACACATTATCTTTTTTCTTGGCTCAGTGTCGTTTTTGGCTCTTCGCTCCGAGACGTTTAGATTTTAGTGCAGCTCATGGCAGTACTCTTGTCACATTTACGGCATGTGATACTACATCCTTGGCCGCCTATTTCACTGCGGGCGATCCGAAAATGAACCCTCAGTTGTTTGACTATACGTCAACGGCTGATGTTATACCTTTTTCACAATATAGCAAAGGTCGTCAGAGTACCAGTACCACCCAGTACCAGTCATTTCGGGCCTTGATACTCCAGGTGCTGGCAGGTACTCAGTCATTTTCAGCTTGAAGTACTCCAGGTACTGGCATGTACTCAGTCATTTTCAGCTTGAAGTACTTCAGGTACTGGTAGGTAATCAGTCATTTTAAGCTTGAAGTACTCCAGGTACTGGCAGGTACTCAGTCATTTTCAGCTTGAAGTGCTCCAGGTCCTGGTAGGTGCCCAAAGTTATTTTGAGCTTCAAGCACTCCAGGTACTGGAGGGTACACAGTCATTTTTAGCTTGAAGTACTCCAGGTACTGGCAGGTACTTAATCATTTTCAGCTCGAAGTACTCCAGGTACTGGCAGGTACTCAGTCATTTTCAGCTTGAGCTACTCCAGGTTCTGGCAGGTACTCAGTCATTTTTGGCTATAAGTACTCCAGGCACTGGAAGGTACTCAGTCATGTTCAGCTTTTGGTACTCCAGGTACTGGCAGGTACTGTCGTTTTCGACTTTAGGTACTCCAGGCACTGAGTCACTCAGAATGACTGGGGCTCGGGAGTACTCAGTCACTGCAGGTTTAGGTACATTGGAACCTCGCAAGTACTGAGTCATTTTCAGCTTTTGGTAACCCTTGGACTCGCGAATACTCAGTCATTTCAGCCCCTGGTACCTTTGGGACTTACGAGAACTCAGAAATTTCAGGTTATCCTGCCCTTGGGACTCACGAGGCCCCGGTCATACCCGCTCTTCCTCGTAGCTCTCCGCAAGCACGCCCCATCGCTTGAGGAAAGAAAACACAACGAGATCGGAGATTTGTATCCCCGCTCGCCCTGGCGAGAGGCGATGCGGTGGGTCACTGCACTGGGGGCATCGACCTCAAGACCGGTCTTGTCCGAGAAGGTGTTTGACGTGAGATCATCTCCGTTTTCGTCCTCGACGCTATCTGCTGGTGCTGCTGCTGTGCTAGATAGAGACTCGTCGCTCGCCCCCGCTGCAAAAGATGGCTCGCCTTCGTCACCACCAACGTCACCCCAGCTGCTGTGGGCAGTCGGTGGGGTTGGAGTTCCTCGCTGGTACAACTGGTACTGGTGCTGGCGCCTCGCAACGCCTGACCCTCTTACTGCGTGGTGACCCAAAACAACAGCTGGCAGCCAGTATTTCTTGCAGTACTCAACTGATACTTGAGCCAGATTTGTATTTCCATATTTTTTCCCGACGCAATAAATGCTAGCGTTTCTTATTGTCGGGGGGAGGGAAATAACAAAAATCATACCAGTTACGGTACGTACTGCTGTATACCTGGTGTTCGTACGTGTGAGTATAAACACTTTGCGTACTCCAGGTACTGACAGGTACTCAGTCATTTCCAGTTTCAAGTACTCCAGGTACTGGCATGGCAGGTACTCAGTCATTTTCAACTTCATGTACTGCAGATACTGGCAGGTACTCAATCATGTTCAACCTGAAGTACTCCAGGTACTGTCAAGCACTCGGTCATTTTTAACCTGAAGTACTGCAGGTACTGGTACTCAGTCATTTTCAGCTTGAAGTACTCCAGGTACTGGTTGGTACTCAGTCATTTCCTGCTTGAAGTATTCCAGGTACTGGCAGGTACTTTTTTTTTTTTTTTTTGCTCATTCCATCTATTATCTTCGCTCTTTCTTCTTCTCTCTCCATCTTCCTTGTAGCTCGGATCCGGGGTCACATAGCAGGCCC
>JBBMKB010091529.1:0-11226 GCA_037833945.1 Alaria marginata
CCCCCACCACCACCACCACCACCACCATCACCATCACCACCACCACCGTCGCCATCAAAGTTGTCGACGGCAGCATACATCGCCATGACCTTTGTCGACGGCAGCTTGCCTCGCCATGACCGTTGTCGACGGCAGCTTACCCCGTTATCACCGTTATCGAAGGTAGCTTAACCCTTTCAATATTTCAGAATATATCTCACCTTATTTAGCCTGTCCCCGAATCGGGAGTGGAGTGTTAAAGGGGTTAATGCGCCATTAATGTTGTCGGTGAATGCTTACCCTGCCATGATCGTTGTCGACGGTAGTTTAACCCTTTCACTCCTGCATAAACGACCCCACTCCACTTTCAAATAGTTTGTGCCCGACTTGAGGGGTGGAGTTCCAAACGGGTTAACCCGCTAGCACCGTCGTCGATGGTAGCTTACTCGGCCACCGCCATTGTCGACGGTAGATTACTCAACCATGACTGTTGTCGGCGATAGCTTATTCTTCGACGGGAACGCCACTGTTTTTGACGCCAGACGTGGTCTTAGCGCTCGAGCCATCACCACCACTACAGTCGTCGCCATCACCGCTGTCGACGGTAGCTGATCACCGTTGGCGACGGTAGCCTGTCTCGCCATAACCGTTGTTGACGGTAGCTTACTCCACCATGACCGTTGTCGACGGTAGGTTACCCCTTGACGGGAAACGTCATCACTGTTGACGCCAGACGCTGTCCTAGCTCTCGAGTCACCATCACCACCACCACCGTCACCATCGCCGTTTCGGACGATTGTTTCCTCCGCCATCACCGTTGTCGATGGCAGCTAATACTGCCATGGCCGTTGTCCACGGTAGCCTTTGCTCTTTGGTGGGAACATCGCTGTTGACGGCAGCTTGCTCTTGGGCAGGAACGCCATTGTTGACGGTAGGGAACGCCATTGTTGACGGTAGCTTACTCCGCCATTATCGTTGTCGACGGCAGCTTACCCAGCCGTCCCCGTAGTCGACGGTAGCTTGCTCCGCCCTTACCGCTGTAATAGGTAACTTAATCCACCACCACGGTTATCGACGGTAGCTCACCTCGCCGTGACCGTTGCCGACGGCAGCTTACCCCTTTCACTAGTGCATACATTATCCCATTCTACTTGCAATTAGTTTGTCCCTAAACCGGGGGTGGAGTTCTAAAGGAGTAAGTCCTCCATTGCCGTTGTCGACGGTAGCTTACTTCGCCATCACCGTTATCGATGGAACTTTACTCTTCTACCATTGTTGTCGCCGGTATTTATAGCTGATCGCTGTCGACGGTAGTTTAACCCACCAGAACCGTTGTCGGCGGTAGCTTGCTCCTCGACGGGAAACGCCATTATTGACGATATACGTGATCCTAGCTCTCGAATCACCCCATCACCGTCGTCGCCATCACCGTTGTCGATGACTGCTTGCTCCGCCTTGACCGTTGTCGACGGTAGCTTACTCTGCCCTTACTGTTGTCGGTGGTGTAGCTTTCGCTGCCGTTACCGTTGTCGGCGATAGCATAACCCTCGATAAAAAACGCCACTGTTGGCGCCGAGACGTGATCCTAGCGCTCGATTCACCACCGTTGTCCACGGTGGCTTAGTCCACCGTCACCGTTGTCGACGGTAGCCTACCCCGCCACTGCCATTGTCGACGGTAGACCATGACCGCTTTCAACAGTAGCTTACTCCGCCACAATAATAGTTGTCCACGGTACCTTGCTCCGCCATGACCGCTATCGACGGTATCATAGCTTACTCCGCCATGACCGTTGTCGACGAAAGCTTACTCCTCGACGGAAAACGCCACTATTGACGCCAGACGTATCTTAGCGCTCGAGCTACCACCGTTATTGACGGCATGGTAGCTTATTCCCCCATGATCGTTGTCGACGGTAGCTCACACCGTCATGACCGTTGTTGTCGACGATAGCTTACATCGTCATGACCGTAGTCAAAGGTAGTTCGCCGCGCCATCAACGTCGTCGACCGTAGCATACTCCGCCATGATAATTTGTTGAGGGCAGTTGATAACCGTTGTCGATGATGTCGTAGGTTATTCTGTCATCACCTTTGTCGACGGTATATAGCTTATTAATCGACGGAAACCCCCACTGTTGACGCCGAGACGTGGTCCTAGCGCTCGAGCCATCACTGCTATCTATGGTAGCTAATTCCACTATCACTGTTATCGAAGGTAGCTTACACCCCGCCATCATCATTGTCGACGGTAAGCCATGATCGTTGTCAACAGTCGTTTACTCCGCCTTGGTAGTTGTCGACGGTATATATTAATAGCTTGCTGTATTATTGCCGTTGTTGACGGTAGCTTACTCTGCCAGGACCGTTTTCGACGATAGCCACGGGAACGCCACTCTTGACGTCGAGACGCGGCCCTAACGCTCGAGTCACCACCACGATCACTACTGCGCCACCATCGTTGTCGACGGCAGCTTGCTCCGCCATGACTTTTGTCGACGCTAGCTTACTAATCCATCACCGTCGCCGACGGTAGTTTACTCCTCGACGGGAACGTCAGTGCTGACGCCAGACATGGCCCTAGCGTTCGAGCCACCAGCACCCTCGTCACTGACGGGACTGCCAAGCACCCAGACGTCACTAGCGGCATCGCCGCCCGTGCCATCACCTTCTTCTCGGTCGCCCTCGCGATAAACCGTCGCTATTGTCGTTGTCAACGGTAGCCTACCCCGCCATCACTACTGCCGTCGGTAGGCTATGACCGTTGCCTACAGTAGCTTGCTCCGTCATGATAGTTGTCCACGGTATCTTACTCTACCATCGTCATTGTCGACGGTATATAGATTACTCCGCCACCGTTGTCGGCGGTATCTAGCTTATTCCTCTACTATCCATTATGACAGCAATTATTTTTCCATAACTGGGCTTTGTCAAGAGCATACAATTAGCGTGCGAGTGTTTTTTTTTCAAGCGCAACGAACATAACATACTTTGGGAATACGTAGGAGGACCACTCGATGCCGTTTCCCAAGAGAATATCCAATAATGCTTTATCACCGTCGTCAAGGTGCAGCCGGGTCTGGCTATTACCCACGCTAAGCTTCTTACCAACGCCCTCGGCTTCCGTAACCACCCCCTGGGAACGCAGCGTGTTCCACGATTTGGACGGGGGCTGTTCGGATTCTTGGTGTTTGAAAACCCACCCATGTAGTGAGTTTGTACGAGGGACCCAACTCAACGTAGAGGAATTTCGAGGCGCAAGCACGATCAGCTAACTTCCGCACTACACTTGCACTCGATTGTGTTTCCGTTTTTCTGAGTTTTTGGGTTTGCTTTTTCATGTGAAACCCGTTTTCCTATACACAAAATTATGTTCAGGTGTTGCTTCTACAATGTTACGAACGATGCCCACTCCGATTTCGCGTGACGGTGATCAAATCCGCAGTGTTGTTGCAGTGTACCGGTAGTTTTTGTGCGGCTTCGGGTTTTCTGACCTAGTTCGCGACTGCCTCATGTAAAATCTCAGCGTTTTCGCCCTGGACCGTCAGCCACTCGCGTCCCGTTCTTCTTTCGTCCTGCCGCTTCCCCCTCGCCCATCGCCGGGGGCGACTCGGGTATTGCATCCGCTCATACTGAGGCATCCCTTCTCCCCCCTTCGCTGGAGATTTGGCGAAGGCTTGTGTTTTTCTGCTTTCAAGGGGGCACGTTCGCCCCGCACCCCCCCTCCCTCGCTTGGGCTGTGGCGGTCCCGTCGGTGGCTGCCATTTTCGAGTCCCTTACGGGTAGACTTCCTTTATTTGTGTCCTTTTGGCGCTCCTTGACGGGGCTTCGTAGCTTCGCAGGGTACAGGTGTAGAGGTGTACAGGTGCGGGAGTGGGCTTTGAGGAGTCTCACCTTCGATTCTTCTATTGTTCTGGTTCGTGGTACGGGCGCTCCCCCGAATCTTCCATATTTCTGCTTATATAGCTCACCAGGGTAGGCTAGGGTTATGTTATTGCCCTGTAAAACCGGCTAAGGCCCAGGATTAGGGACACGGGAAAGGATGGCGCATTTCTTAAAAGGACTACTTCGTACCTTAAAAATGCTACTATACGCCCCCAGGGGCCGTTTCGATTGTGCAAGCGTGACAAGGCAACCCAGGGCGTTTACTGTGTGTCCGGGGCGTTTTGCGCATTTTTGTTTCAATTGGGGGCGTTTACTCCGGACTCTGCTCGATTTCGCTGAAAATAGCGCCCCGGGGCATTTACTAGCGTTATTTCGGTAATAATCGGGCATGAATCAGACATTTTTGTGAGTTTGACGATATTGGATAGCTTAAATGAAAGGAATGGAGTTGAATCAATGCACCACGGGCGCGGGATAGTCTTGAAAGCTCTCGCTGCACTTGAAAGCTCTCGCTGCACGAGGAGGAGGGGAGGCACGAGCAAGCACTAGCCAATAGTCTTCCTTCTTCCTTCTTTTCATTCTTACGGCAGGACTATACTCTGTAGAAGGGATACTCGAAGGGTTAGTTCAGGCACTTAGCCCAACCGTATCTACAGACGGCTATAACCTAACCGCCACAACGGCACTCACCACACAGCACTCAGCACACCCAGGGCGCGTACGTACGATTACCTACTTTTCTCCGATATGGAGAGATTAGACAAAAATTCTGACGCTGTCAACGGCCTTGCTCACGACACGTACATACGTACAGCGTATCTGTTACGGTTGGCTGAAGGTAGAGCACTCGTAGCATACTCGTATGTTGTAATAATGCTAGTATACGCCCACCGGAGCGGTGCGATTGTGCGTGAAAAGCAACCCAGGGCGTTTTTTTGTGACCGGGGCGTTTTCGCATTTTTGTTTAAATAGGGGGTGTTTACGCCGGATTATGTTCGTTTTCGCATTAAAATAACGCCGTGAGGCGTTTACTCCGGGCGGGAATTTTACTAGCACTATTAAGGTGTGCGCACACGTAGGGTCGATAAAGTACTCGCCATACACCATTCTAGGCCTCGTGTGGCAGGCCTTCCCCAGGCTAATCAGCTGGGGAAGATGTTATGACAGTACGTTTAGCGACAGTGGCGTCTAGCGTCTGGGATCCCTCCTCTCATTTATGCAGACCGGAGGGGGGACCCACGGGTATTGGGGACGCGTTCTACGATAGAGGTAGCATATTTGGCGTTTTTATTTTCTGGATGACGAGGCTCCTTAACCCAAAATCGTCGAAATGTTATTCTATTTTGGCAATATGCTTTTTTTTGTATAGATGGGACACGGGTTCGTTCATCGGGTTGCACTTCCAGTTTGCTCAAAGTCTGTTTTTCGGTGAGGTATAGAGCTTCTCAAGTGAGGAGCTTCAGAAAAAAAACGGTGAACTTCTATCGTGGAATATGTCTGGGAGCATATTTGTAGATTGGGTGGGGAGGTCGATAAAGCACTCGCCACATACCGTCCTAGGTATTGCGTGGCTGGCCTTCCGCTGGCCAACCAGTTGGAGGGGATGTTACGGCAGTTCGTATAGCAATAGCGGCGCCTCGCGTCTGGGATACCTCCTTCCATCCGTGCCGACGGTTGGGAGGGTATGCGGGTGTTACATCAATGAAAGCATGAATATTACTTAGGGGGGAAGGGTCGAAAACAACACTCGCCATATACCATCCTAGGTGTCGCCAGACTCGGCGATATGATGGTCAACCAGCTGGTGGGGGCGTTGTGACGGTGCTATAAGCAGCAAGCGGCGACTAACCTGTGGGATTCCTTCTCTCATTTAGGCAGGCGGTGGAGGGGGTCCACGGGTGGGTGTAACATATGCTCTAGGTCGTGTGCGGTGTGCGGGCACGAAAAAAGGATCATGTCTGCGCACAACTTTCAGCTCGCCGCAACTGTTATGCTTCCATAGAGGAAGCTGCTGCTACTTCCGTACAAGCTATTAAGAGCTTACTTCCGCAGAAGCTGGAGGTATATGCTGCTGTCATGGGAAGTAGCTGAAAGTAGATCTACTCCCTTTGAAATAGTCTGTTTTCACGGGATATTCTATGGTAGCTTCCATGGAAGGAAGTATTTCAGGCTTCCACGGAAGCTGTCACGTACTTCCATATAACCTGTGGAAGCTTCCATCTACACCCGTTTACTTCATCCCATGAAACCTTCCATCTACTTCCATGGAAGCTTCCACGCATTTCCATCTACTTCCTCCATGGAAAATTACGCCTACTTCTATCTAACACCATGGAAGCCTCCACGAGATTCCCCTCAAAAGCGAAGTAATGATGTGGAAGATTATTGATGACAAATTAATTACGTATTGACGTAATCTAGCACGCGGTCACAATAACAAGGCATAACAAGGCACAGGAAACGTCTTAGGTGTGTCAAGGAGCGGATGGCCGATAATATACGCGTGGTCGAGAGTCGACCGATAAATCGCTGTCGTGTTGGCCGACTCAGGTCAAATGTTGTAGTCTCCGAGTTGCCTCAGTTGGCGTGCAAATCGTTTTTCTTTTATCGCTTCGTATGGTGGACTGTCAATGTCGCTGTCGCTTCCTTCGTCGCTGTTGCTTACCACGCTCACGCTGTGGCTGTCACCGGCATCCAGTTCAGCATCTGTTTCAGGTCCAGGCATCTCCTGCGCACCACGTAAGATTGATGACGGTTCCAGATCGAGAAAGGTATGACAATCGCTGCCGTTAGGATCGTGGTCAAGAGTGTTGAGCTTTTACAGGAACAGTCTCGACAAACATTACATTTCTGGACTCGACGATTTTCGTTCCAGATTCCCAAAGCCGGCATCTCTTTGAATCCTTCCCGTATCCCACTATGCGTCCTTCCCACGCCCTCATAGTTGACTTTTCGACGTATCGCTCTTGGTGCACGAACGCTCGCGCACCAAAGGTTCGAAGGTGTTCAAGTGGGGGGGGTGTTCCACCGTGCCACACTGAGAAAGGCGTTTTCCCTCCCAGTGGAGTGGGCGGGATACGATTTGCTAGGTAAATAGTCATGCGGAAAGTCTCCTGCCAGAGAATGCTGTGGCACCTAAGCCAACAAGGTTCAACACAACATACAGATATTCTGTACAAGCGTAATAATCCAACACAATCCACAACAGGTAGATAGTCAAGCCAACGACCTATTGTACAATACCCACAACACGTGTGTGTGTGTGTTTTCGTCCCATTTATTCTGGGCGCCAGATGTTTGAACGCACCAGCCGGGGTCACGCAGGGGGAAGGCAAACACAGAAGATTTCCCTCCACCTTTCCTCCTGCGGTTCTTGCCTTCATTTTTATCGCGAGAGGGGTCCAGCTGTCCCTTTCCCTCGTCAACATGTTGAGTCGAATTTAGTTTACTCACGAATAAAGTATCGCTTTCTATCGCTATTTGCGATTTTTTCACTCCCGAGAGATTCGAACCCGCAACATAGCCTTCAGAGGGTTTACGAGGTTACCAACTGAGCCACTGGGGACGCCACGTGGACCCCCTCGGGCTCCCGTCAATGCTATAGCGCCTACAGTAGGTTGGGTAGGCAATTGGGAAATTGGCTAACCTTTTATCAGTATTGTATACATAATATAGAGTAGACAAACTGATTAATGTCCCCTCCACAGTAAATACCTTAAAAATGGCGTCGTCGGCAGGATGAAAGTACTAATAACACCTTCTCAGCACTAACAATGCTACGATTATACCGTATTTTAAAACACGCAAGATAACACCCCCCCCTCACCCACAGAGACGAATTTCCAAGCTGTTTTTTTCGACAACGGGGAGGGCGCACAGACGCCTAACCTAAGCGATCGATGTGTTTGTTTATCATGGACAGGTCTCGACAGGACCTTTCCACAGCGACCGTTTTTTCGTTGTGTTATGCGCGCCCCTAGGTATGGTTTGGAGAAAGTCAGCTTAGAAAATCGTCCCTGGATGTGTGTGTTATCATGCGTGCGTGCTATGCGGACGGCGCGATACACAGAAGAAGAAGGCGCCCGTTATTAATAGTAATATTACGGAGGACCATAGTAAACAGGACCTACGGTACCCACAAAAACCTATATATTTCCCTATGTTTACTAACAATATTTGGTCTTGTTTGCTATGGACCCCCGTAATAGTAAGAAAAGTCATTTCGGCGTCGAGCTGCGTCGAGACTCAACATCTTATTTTATCGCCACCACCATTGACCACAGGCTATGATATATTGCAGCTGCTGCTATATATTGTTGCTATGATATCATCATAATATATATGGGCTTTAGTATCGCATCCGACCCTGCGCAACCTTTCTTCGGCAAAAAATTGTTATTGTCGCGAGAAAGCGAGCCTCAACTTCTTACGACCGAATATGATCCCACACCAAGTGCAAGAAGTGGGTTTCCCCTCAAAACGTGGGGGTGCGGTACAGCTGGTGTAGTAGTTCTAAAAGGGGGTGCCCGGAGATGTGGACCCCCGGGGTCCCGCTAACGCTACTACTTTATTATTATATTAACATATCATACTGGTATGATATAATACAAGGTATCGGTATATATTATAAAAAAATATAATACACTCCAGCTGTGAGATCGTTTTGTTTTTGTCGAAACTCATCTTTGCAAGCTGTGTGTGATATAGTGTTGCGTCTCAACTAAAAAATCAATTGCTCTTTGATTTAAATCAATTGATTTTTTTAAATCAATCTCAGTTCAACTTTTGTTTGATTTATTGATTTAAATAATTCTCGGTCGAAATCTCGATCGATACTATTTCGTTGATTTCTCGGTTGATTTCTTTTTTATTTGCCCCTCTGAGCCGTCCGCATGGCGTCTCACACGCTATGCGGTACCCCCACAAGACCATACAAAGTCTCTGGCTCGTCGTTGGACGTCGCCTGCGCAAGTTACATCTATGGTAATGCTAAACTACTACCTGGTATATCTTTAATTATATGTATATAGCTAGCTTTGATGCCCACTTTTTAACTTGAAAATAGACTTAAATTTGTATGCTCATATTCTTCGATGCTAAGCTTCTTTTTTTTCAGTCTTGTTTTCCAAACAAATATACATGTCCTCACGACTACATGCGATACACCATATTTTAAGCAGCATGTTGGAACAGTACAACGCTCAGGTCGGCTCTCCGTCGCCACCTTCGCCAAACACCTCTAGGACGACGGCAACAACAGTACTAGTAGTACACTTCAGGCAGCGCTGGCGCTGCAGACGTTGTACCAGTATGTCGGCCGAATCTATCGATATCCATGAAACGTCGCTAATCCTGTTTACAGCGTTCCGCGCACCTTTGACGTGTACCATGAACTTTTTTTACAGGTTTTTTTTTCCAGTCCACTCTTCCTCGTACATAAAGTACCAAGAGCGTGACCTACGTGAATTCGACGAAAAGGTACTACCTGGTATTATTTAATAATAATAGAAGTCAGTCAAAATGCTGAACTCTAATGAGCAATTTGCATGAAACTTGAACCTCTACGTAAACATTTCGGTATGATTGGACGCGAGCTACCATAGAGGAGGTAGTACGTTTTTTAAACAATATTTTCTAAATGACGGGACTCCTTTACCCAAGTCGTCGGAACGTCGTTCTTGTTTCGAAATAGGGGTATGTTTTGAACCTAGGCCATGGGTTTGGCCGTTGGATTGCACTTTCAGCTTACGAAAAATACGTTTTTTGGTTGGTTTATAGCGCCCCTCAATTGAGATATCCTACCTCAGAAACTAAATGGTGCACGGTTACTACAGTGCAGTGTAGCAGTGTGTCATTGTGGTACGATAGAGCGCGTCTGGAAAACCTGTGGACAAGCTGCACATCGTGCAACTTTTCCGTCCCTGTCTCATTTTCGAGGTGCTGATCCATTGATTGATGTCATATAGTCCTGCTCCTGTGTCCCTAAAAAATGAGCGTTCGGTTTTGTCTCAACCCATATTTAGACCGTTCTATGCAACGCTCCCAGCACCTTCCGTAACTACTTGCTTCAACGTGACCCTGCCGCGTGGGGGCGCTCATTCCCTAGTATTTTATATACTTGAGGCAGTGTAGCATCCGTCCTCTCGTGTTCGCCCTTCCTACCAAACCTGTACATGCCACCACACACCACACAGCAAACACTACGCTGATTGCTAGGTGTGCGTTGATGGAGAATTACGCCAACCCACGAGCACAAGCGACCATGCTACCGCAGACCCCGAACACCAGCTACCACGTTACCACAGCTTGTTCTGAGTCTCGTGCAGAAAAATAATATCGGCTGACATGTCTCCACTCGAGCGATTGCGCTTCTTCGTGATCGTGTCTCCTCCCACTGAGAACAGACGTTCCGATGCGGCGGACGATGCTTGCGCTGCGAGATACTTTGCGGATCAACTTGGCGACGTCCGGAAACGTGCTTTGCTTTCCTGCCCACCACTTAAGGGGGCCGCCGAGGGCATTCACACGGTTGAAACCGACTTGTTTCTGGTTCCTGTAATAGGACCATTCGTTCATGATGGTGTCCTTTATCGAAAGAGCGGCCATAGTCTTACGTGGGGGGTCTGCACCTACACGTACGCCTGCCTCAAGCTGTCTGGCTTGTTTCCCTTTCTTCAACAGATGTATGAGAGACACATTTCATCTGAACCCCCCGCATCCTCCTCGTCGTCCGAAAAAAACTCGAATAGCTGGTTAAACTCCCCGAAAAAAAAACAAATCTCGTTGATTTATATCATCTCAACCAAGAAGTTGATTTTGATATAAAGCAATCTCGATCGAGATCTCGATCAGCTTTTGACCCAGAAATCAAATCTCGGAGCAATTCTTTTTTCAGAGTTGAGACGCAACACTACTTGGCATACGCGAGCAAACGGGGGGCTAACATCGGACGAAAAACAAAACGAAACAGCTGCTACGATGCCGTTGCGTATCGGTAACAGTAGTTACTCCGTGCTTTATTGCTGTTTGCTGTCCTACCCTGCTGCTGCTGATGTGTTGGACCTGTATGACAACAGTACGTATGCTACTACTTCGAGGTTGTTCGCTGCTTCCTCTCTCTGCTTCTAGCACTTGATTTTTCAGCTGTGTGTGTACCACACCCATGACAATAGACAATAGACCAACAGTCTATTAATAGATTTCTATTGTAATTGAATGCTATCCAGGTCTCTAAATCATGTCAATTGGGTCCAAAGCACATCAACTATCCGGCCAATTATATCTACTAGATATTATATCTACTCTATTGTCCACCCAAGTGATATTAACTGCATAGCTACCATAATCTACAACAAAACAACTT
>JBBMKB010091540.1:0-11225 GCA_037833945.1 Alaria marginata
ACAGCTTGCGAAGTGAGTTTCGACGAAATCCTCGATCTCACAGCTGGAGTGTTTTTATAATTTTTTATAATATACCACGTACACCTTTATCACCCAAAGTGAGGTTTGGAGAAACTTGGAATTCGAGCCCGATGAAGAAATCAAAGGCCTGGACATAAAATAAAATCAACCATTCATATGTACTGCAAAACAAGAATATCACATTATGACAATTTTGGGTTAAGGAGCCCCGTCGTTAAGAAAAAAAATAGCCAAAGTATGTTATCTTCATCCTATTACGGGGGAACGTAGTTAATAGGACCAAGTATTGGTAGTAAAAATAGATGAATATATAGGTTTTTGTGTCCACCGTAGGTCCTATTAACTACGTTACCCCGTAATAGCACGCGTAATTGACCTTCCGCGAAGTGATGTCTTTGAGGTATTCGAGGGGATGGCCAGACCCCCCCGCAATGTCGTGTCTTTGTGGAATGCGAGGCGGTGGCCAGAGTTTCCGCAATGTGTGCGACGGCTTTGACTGTTTGGAGTGCGGGGGGGGGCGACGTGACCTTTTTTCCCAGCATGTTGGGCTTTGGTGTGAAGCATACCGCTGTCTTAGTTTGTGTGTCGTGTGTTATGTACGTTTTGGTAGCTTGCTGTGCTGTCGTTGGTTGGCTACAGTGGGACTTGTTACACACTCGAGCTCGCTATCTTTGGTACTCTAACGGGGTCGTCAACGTGGCTGGGCACGATGCGGAGATTCTCTCCGCCCCGCTCCCTGCCCCGAACCTCGTCCGATCTGTCCAAAACCCTTGAGTGTAGAGTAATCCCAGGGTAGGGGTTGCACTTTTTGGGGTCAGACTTTCCTGACCGGTTGAGCCCCTGAAATGAGGAACTACCGGTTGGTATGATTATTTTACGAGTGCATTTGTTTTAGGACTAGCGGATAAAAATAATGGTGATCGGGTTGCGCGAACGAAAACCTTGAAAGTCATGCTTCGGGCGAGATATGGAGCTCCTCATCATGTCAGGAGCTCAGAAACCTATTGCTGCACCCCTACCGTGGGATGACTCTGTATGACAACCAGAGCAGTGATAGTATGTAACTGACGGGTATAACATAAAACGGATTATCTGTGTATAACACAAGCGAGACTTCGCTGTGGCGGGCTGGCGGCTCCCAGCCGGCCCCGGGTATACCCATAGTGGCCGAGAGATAGATGTGGCTAAAGTACAGGCGAGGACGTAAAATCGACAGTATATACCCCAAGTAGCGTCCCCTGCGAGTAATAGTCGTGCACCACCGGCTCTGCGCATGCTGGTACTCTGGTCAGCACATACATGTAGAGGCACCGCCTGCAGGCAAGGCCGGTGAAGCGACAGCAGCATGCTACCGCACATGGCGGGTTGCGCAAGGTTCGGACCCGCCCACCGTCTGGAGAGGCCTTGCGTGTTTTTCGTTTTGTCGAAAACTGGTCTATAAAGTTCAAGTAACTGATCGGTTGGGCAAGATTCGTACTCACCCTCGTTCTGAAGACCTCGGGGTTTGTTTACGTTTCCTAAAGGAACCCTGCAAAGTCCAAAGAAATGATCGTTTGCGCGAGGTTATGATCCGCCCGTGTGCTATAGGAGCGTCGCGTGAATTTTGAAGTTTCGAAAGTTGCTTGGAATGTCCTAAATAAACATCGGGGGTTGCGCACGGTGTCACATTCAATTCGTACGTTCTTGGGGCTCTGCGCGGTTCTCGATTTTTTTTGCGAAATTTCGGGGATGCACACTGTTTGACCTTTTGTTTAGGCGTCATGGCGGTCCCTATGACGTGCGCCAACATGACACATGCCACGGTAGAGGTGCACCAGTAGTATTTGCCTTCTAAGGCTCCTGACATGAGGATGTCTTGTCCCTACCCAAAAAAACTGATTTCGAGAAAATTGAAAGTGCAACCCGATGGACCACCTCGTGGCAGCATTGGTGTACAAAACGTTCCTATTGCAAAAACAAAGTGTCATTCCGACGATTTTGTGTTAAGGAGCACCGTTTTCCAGAAAAAAAATATCGTAAAAGTGCTACCTCTATCGTAGAACGCGTCACATGCCATGGCGTGCCATGACACTGCCTTTCGAGGCAGTGCCGTGACACTGCCATAGGATCCCATGGTAATGCTACGGCACTGCCTTATGGTGGGGCCATAGGAGATCAGGAATGGTCGTGGAAGCCACGTGACAATTTTCCGGCGTTTCTTGATCTACACGAACTTTCATGGGAGGTCTCGGTCTCGTGGCAATGCCAAAGCAGTACCGAGGGCGTTCATGGCGTTGCCATGGGTTGTCGTGTAATGGCATTGCCTGCCATAGAACGCTATGCATCTATTCATGGCATTACCATGAGAACGTCTACCCCGCCTGTGTCCTTGGGGGTCCCGCAGCACTGCCATGGGACGGCGATATGGCATTCCTCAAACTAAGCCTTGACACAGGCTGCGGTACTGTAATACTATAATCATAATAATAACACCCTTTTTCTTTTCTGAGGCAATGATACCCACTTCAGGAGTATCACTGTGTTTTAGCATACCCTGGGCACCCAAAAAGGGTTCAGAAGTAAACTGAAAGTGCGACCTAATGAACAAAAACCCATGGCTCAGGTATATACAGATACAAAAATATGTTTTGTTAGAAGAACAAGAACGACATTCCAACGATTCTGGGGTTAAGGCGCCCCATCACTCCGAAAGTAGTCCAGCCCCAAAAAAGCTATGATTGCGATACCTCTGGTGTGACACACGTCCTTTTGCTCTACCCCCAACCCTAACCCCAGCCTTAGCCAAAATGAGTGTCTCCTTGAGTAGAATGTCAAGGTGGGGGCATTGCCGTGGCGCGTACCATGGTGTATGCCGTGGCAATGACACATTCTACGATAGTATAACACCATTACCATTTTGTTTCTGAAGCACCTCACTTGAGGAGCTCTATACTAATAGTAAGTAAAAATGTGTTCACCAAACTGAAAGTGCAATTCGATCAACGAACCCGTGGCCCATCTATACCTAAAAAGCATTTTCTCAAAAATAGAACGACTTTCGACGCGTTTGGGTTAAGGAGCCCCGTCATCCAGAAACTTAAAACGCCAAAAAGTGCTACCTCTATCGTAGAACACGTCCAATCTCATGGCAATACCATAACACGACGGTGTCATCCCACAGTAGGGGTTACACATTTTGGGGCCAAACGTTCCTGACCGGTTGAGCTCTTGAAGTGAGGAACTACCAGTTTGGATGATCATTTTACGAGTGTAGTTGTTTTAGGACTAACAGATAGAAAGGTTGATGGGGCTGCGCGAATGAAATTTTTGGAAGTCATGTTTCGGGTGAGAAATTGAGCTCCTCATGTTTAGAGCTCATAAAAATGTTGCTGCACCCCTACCGTGGGATGACTCGACGATGGACAGTCATGTGAGTGTCATGGCAGTGTGTGTCAAATGGCGATGTCATACGCAGCACGGCAATGAACGCCCGCGACAGTAACACGGCAATGCCATGGAAAGGTAGTATAGTGTGCATCGTTGGAAAGGTGCTTCCTCGGTAGGGGTTGCACTTTCTGGGGTCAAACGCCCTTGAGCGGCTGAGCTCCTGAAGTGAGGAATTACCGGTTGGTATGATTATTTCACGATTGCATTTCTTTTAGGACTAGAGGATGGAAATATTGATGGGGTTGCGCGAACGACAATGCCGGAAGTCATGTTTCGAGTGAGATGTTGAGCTCCTCATGTCAGGAGCCCAGGGACTTATTGCTGCACCCCTACAGTGGGATGACTCGTCATGCCATTATATACAAGCGCCCCCAAAATGGGGGGAGTCAGCCCACAGTAGGGGTGCAGCAATAAGTTCCTGAGCTCCTGACATGAGGAGCTCAACATCTCACCCGAAACATTACACTTCCAAGAGTTTTGTTTGCGCAACCCGATCAATATTTCTACCCGCTAGTGTTAAAACAAATGCACTCGTAAAATGATCCTCCCTTCAGGAGCTCAACCGGCCAAGAACGTTTTACCCCAAAACGTGCAACCCCTACCGTGGGATCGCTCGGGAGTCGCGTAGACCCGTGCGCAGTGCTACTTCCTGCTGGACGGTGGCATTGTTAAACTCAAGCGGGTTTCATGTACTTTGTTGCTGAGTGAGATGTGTTTGATATGCCGGAGTAATCAGCTGCACTACACGGGTGTGCTTCTTGTGAGGGCATGCTACAAGCGGTTTGGTCCTGAGCTATACCTTATGCCGACTGCCTCGTCCAGCCTGAAGGTCCGCTTGCTGAAGGCCGAGATGATTGAAACCCTGCTGTACGGGTGTGTGTGACATGATGGACCCTCCGCGTGACTCACGATGACAAGCTCCGAAAGGTCGAATCTCGAAGTCCTTCGTCGAGTCATTGGCTTCCAGCGTCGTACCGACCACACTACTAATCTCTTGTACGCCTAGACTCTCAAGAAGACTCAATGCGAGAGCATCGAAACGACCTTCCGGAAAAGGCGGCTCGTCTTCGCGGGGCCATGGTACGGCAATACAAGGGGCGATCACTCAGTGTCGGACAATGTTTTACGCAGAACGCCGGCGGGAAAAGCCCGGAACCAGGTGGGCCGCCGAACAACTGGCTCATGACCCCGAGAAACCTCGCCGTTTTTCGGTCCACTGAAGGCCCCACGGAAGACTTCCCACGGCAGTTTGGAGTAGAAACCGTACTGTGGGTCCACGCAGCAAATACTGTCGTAGTCTTTCTCTACGTTACGAATCACTTGACGTAAGTATCGGATTCGATGAGGCCTCCTGCGCCGGCAGGGGGTCCTAGCCCGTGGATATACCACGCGCGCTGGAGGTGTCCTCGGCCGAGGTGCCTTCAGCGCTGCAGCATTTCCTATAAGTGATCGCAATTTGTAGAACAAAACAAATGGTGGGTGGGACGGTCTTAAGTGTTTAGCTAGTTCCTCGTGTTTTCTCGAGGCTTTCCGGGAGCTGCGGTACAAGTCACTGCACTTGATACAGTTTTCAAGTAAATCTCATCAAACGTGTGGTTCCAATCTTTGTTCCACATTTTGGATCCATCCGATTGGATGTCGATTTTACTTCCATGTACTTCTCACTGTCACGGAAGGTTCCCTGGAAGTACTGGAAGCTCCCACGGAAGCGGCTTCCATGTATGCGGTGGAATCTTGCGCGGCAGTGAAAGCCTATGTGTAAGCTCAGCTGTGATGGAAGTACCGGTAGCTTCCATTGAAGTTCGTTCGCCTTATTTGGAAGGTACTGGAAACTTCAACGGAAGTAGTTCGGGTTCAGGTTCGGGCTAGGGATAGAGGTAGGGTAAGGTTTAGGGGAGGGCGAGGCCTACACATCTTCCATGAAAGCTTGCATCGCTTCCGCGGAGGCTTCCATTACATCAACGGACGTTTCAAGCGTCGTCAACAAATTTTATGGAAGCTTCCAGTACTTGCACACAACAATTCAGTACTTTCAAGGAAGCGCTCAGTACCCTCTTGGAAGCAGGGAAATTTGAGCACTTTTGTGGAATGTAGGTTTCCATGGAAGATTCCACCACTTCCATGGAAGCTCCCACCACTTCCATGGAAGCTTACACCACCTTCGTGGACGTTTACACCACTTCCATGGAAGTTTCTAGTACTATCAACGCATCCATGAAAGCTTCCGGTACTCCCATGAATATTTCTAGTACTTCCACGGAAAGTTCTATGGAAGCTGCCGGTATTTCCACGGAAGCTTTCGGCACTTTCATGGAAGCCCCCACCGCATTGATGGGACCTTTCATGGATGTAGTTCAACGTTCCATGGGCGTACGTGGAAGCGAGTTTAGCTTCCATGGAATCTTCCACGGAACATACTATGGAAGTGCACTCAAGCAGTAGAAGTTGCTTTCATGAGAGCTTTCATCACTTACTTGGGAACTTTCACAACTTCCACCGAAGGTGTCGGAATGTTTCCATGTAAGTACACGAACGGGAGCTTCCGTGAAATTTTGCCTAACTTCCTTGCAAGCCTGCCTGACGCCCGTGGAAGCTGGGACCACTCACGCTTCCCTGGAAGCTTCCATCCACGCTTGTGTGAAAGCTTCCAGTACTTCTGTGGAATCCGCGACTTCCTCCGAGGCATCTCCCGTGGAAGCTTCTACGACGTTCCGGAAGCTTCCACCACTTCAACAGACGCTTCCGCGCTAGCTTCCATAGAAGCCTCCGGTGAAATTTCCATGAAACCTATCACTGAAACTTCCACCACGTAGGAAGAAACTTCCACCCCGTAGGAAATTTCAGTGGAAGCCATGGGAGGTTTCCCTACTTCCATGGGAGGCCTCACTAATTGCATGGAAGCTTCCACTACTTCCAGGGAAGCTTCCACCATTTCCATGTAAGCTTCCACTACTTCCGTAAAAGCTTCCACCAATGTCCATGGAAACAGACAAACATGTACCAGACCCCTTGATGACGACAAAGAAACATCAGCCCTGGTAGGTGCGAAGTACATGGCTATGTACAAAATACGATATTGTCAGTGCTTTTCACGATGGAGGGCTTAACCGGACCACACCTCACTGTACGGTGTTTCCTTTTACATAACCGCACCTACCCGCACAGTGGTCGGGTCCTCAAAAATGAAAACACCGCGCCAGACCGCACTTTACTATTTCAAACATCAAGCCTGCACTGAACAGGTGCGCTCGACTCCCAAAAACCAACAAATATAATGCAAGTGAAAACTACCAGGGGGGGGTCTCTAAACGCAAGACCTTTGCCACAGTGCAAGTACGGCGTGGTGCGGTGCGGTGCGGTGCGGTCCGTTGCTTTGAGGTTGCGGTGCTTTGCATTGCGGTGTATTGAGGTTGCGGTGCGTTGCGGTGCAGGTATAAATGGTTGTAACCAAACAGCACTGTAACCCTGCAAGTCCAACAAACTTAATTGCCGAAGCGTACGATCACTCAAAGTAAAAATCGCACCAAACCACATCGTAGCATCCCCAAGATATCATCTGCACCAGACCGCACAGTTCGATTCGATGGTTTTTAACCGCACCGCGGTTCGGTTCCTCACAGGGAATAATCTTGGCTATCTGATTGATTGTGGTCCCGTTATGAGGTACCTGGTATACTTCATGAGGCAAGTACCGCTACCAGATTATCTAAAATAGCTTGATACGACTGAGCGCTCATATAAGGCGAGCCCCCTAACAAACGTACCGTAAAGGGCGACATAGGTGCAACCGTACTGTATGTAAGGCGTGTGGTCGCCTTATGTAGACGACTCTCGACACGCAATGAAACGGCCGACATCTCCCCCAGGCCCCACAACACCGCCCCGTTCTTTTTGCAACTGCGCCAGCCCTCGGCGAAATAGGTCGTGGCCGCCGTTGGCGATGTACGCGCCATTTTGAAACGTGTATGCCTTGGGAACTGACCGCCCCCAATCATGTGTGGCGAGCACAGTGCGGAGGTGTGTCGCACGGTGTGCGTGTTTGGCATGCGGAGACCAGAGAGCTGCAACGAAAACGCACCGCATATGCCCCCCTTGTCTCGCGGCGAGCGCGTCGCAAGATAAATGGACATAAACCGGCTGACACAAAGCGCAGGTCCAGCAGGGTCTTAAAGACCCTTCGGCCGGTGCGACCAAGCAAGACGCGTCCCAGGAGAGCGCTACTCGTATATGGCTGCGTACAGTGGTCTTGGCTTCCACAGATCATGCAGCCTTCTTTGAGCCAAGCCGCAGGTCGCGGTGTCCGTCAGGGCAACTAAGACCAGGCCGTGCATTTGCTAGAGAGTGCTGTCACCGGCAGCACACGGGGTAGCGGCGAAGAAGCGGAGGGCGGTTCCGATGAGGCATCATTGTGCAGAGTGTTAGCTGAACATGACGTTACGCCAGGCGAGAGGGTCTTACATTGATCACCACGGCCGCGGGCAAGGGTTGGACGCGCATAAAATACCAGGGCGACATCGTTAGAGCTTTGCGGCTCGATGCGCAGGGCGATATCGTTGAGGGCGCTGGACGCTTGACGTTTGATGCAGAGTACACGAACACGAGTTCACCCACACAACGGTTTCTCCGATGCCAGCGGTTTATATGACGGTACTAGTGGGGGAGAGGGAGCAGCTCCGCCACCGCTTTCGAACCTTTCGGTGCCCGTCGGGCAGCTAGAAGGGGATGTTGCAGCTAGCGGTAACGACGAGGCATGCCATTTGTCGTGCGGGGCAAAAATGTCATTTATTTTATCGCATTCCCAGAGGTCGGCCAATCAAGTGGACAAGAAATAAGCCTTCATGGCAGAGTGTTAACATTTTTTACATCTTGTTTGGGGGTCGCTAGGGCGGCATGTTTACCTTGGAGTGAATGTCTGCAGTGTCCGGCGTTTCTTCATGTAGCGCATACCAGGTATGAATTAAAACCGGGGTGCAGTACGATGAAGTACCGGTATATTGAGGCGATCATAATGTGAATAAGAACAACACGAGCAGACTTCTGATGGTCTATCAGGTACTATTCTATCTCTTTGCAGATGAGATCTATCGCAGACGATCGAAATAAAGTTTTGCTGAGCTTGGCGTCAATCTTGCGATCGAACACCCGGCAGGGGCTCACGGTAGAACACAATAAATAGTGCTGTCGCAGATCCAATCTTCAAAGTCGGCGCTCAAAAAGGTATCACGTTCGCCGCACGGTCGAACAACACCTTCACAGGGCGAGTCGCCTTATATGGGTACGGTACAATCACGAGGCGTGGTGCCCAATGCACGTATAGGGAATATATATTACTCGGCTATTCGGCGTGTACGGCTATAAGGCGACTCCATGCCGCTTGCGCCGTTAGGTTGCTTTATAACGGGACCAACCACTACTTCTTTATAGGAAAAACTAAATGCATGTTCGAGTATATGGGCCTGTCGTTCGGTCCTCCTCTATAACTGCAGGAAGTTAGAGTCATAATTAGGTGACGCAGTTATAATATGTGATAATTTCGCAAGCCCCAACAACAGCAGCCAACGACGTATGATATATTATGCATATTTTCCCGCTAGATATACGTCGGGGTTCCAGACGTATGATACGGTCAACGATGTTTTTTCGTATGGCAGGTTCGCATACGGCGTTTCGAAAACACCGAACGAGTATCCGGAGATGTCGTAGCGGGGCATTGTCTACCGATGATTGCGGTGGCCCGATCGAAGCTTCCCCCTTTCCCCCCAGAATTCGCTTGGACCCGAAAAAACACTGCTGCTGCTGCTGCTGCTGCTGCCGTGAGACTTCAGGTATACGGAACACCAGCAAATCTTGTTCTCCGGGAAAACGGGCGCATTCGCTTGGAGGACCCTACTTTACTGGTGGTCTCCGCTGCGTGGCCTCCAGCTTGTTTGTGTCCTCATCCCAGGTGAGCCTCTATGATTACCCGGGGTTTTGTTTGTGTTTGCCGACTGTTGTCTACACAACCTATTCCCTATGCTTCGGAGTGATGGAAGCTGTCTTCGTGCGATCGTACACAGCTAATTAGAACGGATACGTATTTGCAAAGCTCATGCATTTCTGGATGTGGCGTGCTGTGTACCGTACTGCTGTAGCGCTTGCAGTATAGGCTAGCCGCCCATTGTCCTTCTCCATATTTCAATTTTGAACATGTGCTATAGCAGAGATATCTACTTAGTCTCTGATTCTGTGATTGCAACCCACATTTGTCTTCGTGGCGATCTGCATTTTTCATTCATGGTATGATATGAATATACTACAGTAGTACCTGTAGTTATCCACTGTTTTCTCTAGACTGGGGACAAAACCTGTGATATCGACTCGCCGTGGATGGTGTTGGGTTTGGTACGGTAACCGCGTTGAGACAAGTTCGAGGTTAGGTAGAATCCAAACATGCATCGACACACGCCCGCCCAACTTCCCAGGAGTATTTATGAGTCTACAGTAGAAATATCTGGTTGACGTCTGTACCAGGGTAACAACCACTCAAGATCGGTCTCCTAGGTTATTTTTAGTGCGGTGCCCCAGCTTAGTGCGGTGATAATCGCTCGTCGTCACCTTGCTCGTCCTATAGAGTAGGACATTAGCGCTGTATCATTCCATCATAATCCCATGATAAATATACGGGGTCGCGCTCTAGTGCGGGTACCGTCGTCCGGCTCGGCACCGCACTAACGAGGGACCGCGACTGACTGCTTCTTATGTGCGAGGGGGCCAAGAGTGAACACTGACAACTGTAAACTCTGGCCCCACAAGGCAGCCCGAGCTGCCGTGGTGAGAGATGAGGGTCCGGAATGCAATGTAAGGAGCTGTACCGCCATTTTTTCTATCGGCATGCTCCTCCTAGACGTTCGAAAGGACCCCGCCGCTTGTTGATCAGGCCGTCATACCCGAGTCCCGAAGTCGATCCAGGCAAATGATGACTAGCGCCTTTCTCACTTGCCGCTGTGTAAGGAACCTACAGTAGCTCCAACATCGGGACTACCGAACCCACCGGGATATAATCTACACATTTACACATTGGATCAGGTCTAGAACAAATATTTTCCATATTATTTTTCCGGTTGAGTTTAGTTTACTACTATTAATAGCGTACGAAAATGTGTTGCTCCTTTTCTGTCGCGGCCCATACTCGGGGACCTCAACGCTGTGTACCCGCCCACCCAACTTTCTCCCAACCTACGGCGCATGCTTTGCTTCTCCGACGATGAATTAACGGCCCACCGCCTGTCAACCTCGTAGCCTTAACTTTCCCCACACCACACGTCGTATTATACATTTTTTCATTACTACTGGCCCAGTAGTTCACTGGAAAACTCGTAGTTTAACTTACGTATACACTCAGGCTACAAAAAGGTTCTAGAACAGAAAACTTTATATTTTTCCATTGAGTCCTTGGCCCTCGACGAACCGCAGCCTTTGACACTATGCTCTATATAGGATTGTTCCGAGAGTGACACCCACGCCCCCACTCCAAAAACCCATATTCGACCCCCATTCCACCTTGTGGTCCACTACGTACAGCCTTGCAGAAAAGCTCGATAAGGAGTGTGGGTGAGAGGCACTGGGGAGAGCTGCGACTTTGGAAAGCCTGATGAGGATAGACCCCCAATATAGCTATTTATTGTTTTGCTCATCCCATCTATTATCTTCGCTCTTTCTTCTTCTCTCCATCTTCCTTGTAACTCGGATCCGGGGTCACATAGCAGGCCCTTCTCCCCCCTCCCTGCTACGGTACGCGC
>JBBMKB010091551.1:0-11223 GCA_037833945.1 Alaria marginata
TGTGTTGTGTTGTGTTGTGTTGTGTTGTGTTGTGTTGTGTTGTGTTGTGTTGTGTTGTGTTGTGTTGTGTTGTGTTGATGTGGGGAGCGACATGATGCGACAGCTTGTGCGGATTCCTTTGGTGGTTGGTTAGGCTTGTGTTGGCACCGTTTTGCCGTTCGGTGTTTTCTCGTCGAAGTTGTGCCTGGGTTTTGGTATAGACCACATTTTTCAACCGTGTCAGTCCCTCGCCTCGCAGTTGTTGCGCGGCGACCTTTGTTCGCTACGATTACATCTCTTGTCTGAGTGATCCCACGGTAGGGGTTGCACGTTTTGGGGTCAAAAGTTCCCTGACCGGTTGAGCTCCTGAAGTGAGGAGCTTCCGGTTGGTATGATCATTTTACGAGTGTATTTATTTTAGGGCTAGCGGATAGAAATGTTGATCGGGTTTCGCGAACAAAAATCTTGGAAGTCATGTTTCGGGTGAGATATTGAGCTCCTCATGTCAGGAGCTCATAAACTTATTACTGCACCCCTACCGTGGGATGACTCGTCTGTCGTTGGCTAGACCCGTCTAGGCGTTACGTGCTTGACCCATTTGACAACAGCCTCAATGTGCCGAAGGCGTTGACGAGAGAACGAGGGTGGTGTACGCTTGTTGAGAGTTTCTCATCTGCGTGGGTGATCGATTGTGCAGATCCATTGGTTTGTGAATTATCCGCGCCCCTTTGCAAGGGCTAAGCAGTCGCCCTCAATTACGTTGTCGGTGTGGCTTTTTGTTGGTCTTACCGCGGTAGGTTCGGGCTGGTGTGGCTTGTCCGCGTCGTTACGATTGGGATATCGGTGTGGCTGTTGTGGCTGTGGTTGTGTTGCCTTTGGATCCACTGCGGTGTAGATTGTTCACGCTTTCAGCGCTAAGCAGTCGCCGGCGGTTGCACGTTTTTTAGAGTGCTGACAATTCCATAGATCCCCTGCGGTGTCAATCAACTGTTGTGTGGGTGGTCCGAGCCTTTGCGTTGAGCAGTCGTCCACGGTTGCGATACCGTTGTGGCTTTGTGTTACGGCGGCAGGCTCGGGCCGGTGTGGATTGCCCTCGCCTTTTTGAGCGCTATTCAGTCACTCCTAACTCTACCCCTTACTGTTGTGGCTTTGTTTGTGTTGCTTTGGCAGGTTTGGGGCGGTGATCATGGGGTCGTTCGCTTTGTACAACATCGTGTCGTCGTTCAAGGGGAGCACTGACGTCATGGGCAACCAAAGGAGGAGGGTGAGTCGGCTGGCATTAGCTACCACACCAGCAATACTATGCATGTATAGACTTTCAGCAGCTCTCTGTGCAACGTCATACAAATAGTGAGTAAGCAAGCTACCACACTGAAGGCATACTATAGCCGTACAGCAGTCGCGGTACACGTACAGTCGATCTGTCATGTTAGTATTAACAGTGTAGCTCTAGCGTACGAGAATCATGACGAATGTGGCACGTGAATGTTTTAGTTTGTCTACACTCCTCCTAAACGGGTGGCCGTTGCGGTCTGTAGGGTGCAAGGTGCAGCAGCTAGCGGGACAACGTGGAAGATGCGTCCGTTTTAGTATCGTGTCCCCTGCTCGTGTGATTATCTACGCTGTCCTGTTCTTCTTTTTTCTCCTCTAACCCTTACTGAACAACAATTCCAAGTCGTTTGTCACGAAAAACGTGGGTGCACTTCTCAAAGAGTTAAGCCTGCCCCCTGGTCTAGGAAAAGGGCCCTATATACACGGAAGCAACGACCTTGCACTACAGTAGTGCTGTCCCTCTTACGTACACTTCGATGTTTTGACCGTTGGATCTGTGGGTGTTTCCGTTGGCAGGTCAAGGTGGAGGGAGCAAAGTTTGATCAGCAAAAGGAAGAGTTCATGAACGTCGACGGGGAGGCCGAGGTGGATGTCGACATCATGAAGGAGCTCAGGTATGCAAGGCTCCACACAGCACTCGTTCGTGACAGTTAAAGTTGTACTACGGGCGTTTATTGGTTTCTTTGCTCCTGGTTTTGTATAGTATAATATGTGTTTGGCATGGCAGGGGCATCAATGAGAAGATGGCTCCACGGTATTGATTTTTGGTGGTATTGGGCATGGTAGGCGCATGCAAGAGGAGATGGTATGATATCATGGTATTGATGCGCACCTCGTGCGTATTGCGTACCATGGTATTGACTGCCGTCTCTTGGTTTTGTTTTTGCCATGGCAGGGACATGAAAGAAAAGATGGCCGGGCCCGGAGACAAGTACGCGAAAGACACAAGGAAGTACAACCCGGACTTCGCGGCAGAACACCCCGAGGACGAATACGACAACAAAATTGAGGAGGTGAACGAAATACTATGTTATAGTGTACGCAGCCAAACGCCAATATTAACGTTAATGTCGCCCCCCTTGTACGTTATACAGGGGGTGCTACGATTTTAGAGAGAGGGGTGTCACAAGTAGACCTCTCTTAAGCCGATACTTCCGGACTGGTACATACGAAGTATTATTTAGTGTTTACTTGCACATGCCAAGGCATTTGGCCTCTCTTAAATAAAAGTGCCTCTTAAACCGAGCTATCTTGCATCGTAGCCCCCCCCTGCACCCGGTACATACCCTTCTGTCGCATTTCGAACATACCCCCTACCCCAGCAGTAGTATTGCATTACTTCATGTGGCCGATGTGTCGTCAAAAATTCCATTCGGCTTTCCCCGTTTCCCTCTCTGTAGTCCCGAGTGGGTTGACACGCTATTACTGTACACTGTACATACACCATGATATGATACACTGGACAACACTTTAATTGCTCTTTTATATACACCGTATTACTGTACATAACGCAGGTACTTGACTACTGCTGTACACTAAGCATGTACCATGATATGATACACTGGGCAACACTTCAATCGCTCTTGTGTACACACCGTACTACTTCACAGCAGTATACCACACAACATGATACGACACTACAACCGCACTCGTAGCCCTCCATGGCCTCACCAACAGTCGCATCTAACCTCCGGCGCATGCTGTCACAGGGATAGAATAGCACTATTACGGGGGACCATAGTAAATAGGACCAAATATTGTCAGTAAAACTTGGGGAAAATATAGGTTTTAGTGTGTACCGTAGGTCCTGTTTACTATGGTGCCCGTAATAGAGTAGCACTATTTCGTATTCATGACGGATGGGGTTCTCCAATGCCGCTGCTATTTTGCTGACCGTTCTGAAGATCTTGAGGAAGAGCGGCAAGAAGGGGAAGAGCTCCCAGAAGGGCAAGACGGGCATCGTGTTCGCGAGCGACGACAGTCCTGCCGCGAACGACGACATCCTCGGCGCGGAAGGGGAGGCGGAGGATAACGAGGACGCTGACAGCGAGAGCGAGGCTGAGAGCCAAAGCGAAGTGGATGCAAGCGCGGCTATGAAGGTGGTGAAAACAAAACAGTGTTGGTTTGATTGCGGATTACTAAGGAGGTTTGGTGATTGTTTTTTTGGGGGTTTTGGTGATTGGTTATTTTGGGGTTTTGGTGATGAAGTCATCATGATCATTTGATGTTTGTGTGTGTGGCGTTTAGTATGGCACACTGTAAACCCATATTTACATTTGTATGGCATTTTAGTATGGGAATAGGAAGGAGGCAGGCAGTAAGAGCGAGGGCGCAGATCGAGAGGCAAAGCAATGCCATTGCAAGCGCGGCTATGAAGATGATACTTGCTTGCGTGCTAAGGCTTCTATATTCCTTGTTTGACGTCAATACGAGCGAAGCGAGATGCCAATTTACGACGGCGCCAAAACAATACCTGGTATGATATATATATAGAGGCCCGTTTGCAGTATCTTGTGACCGAATCTCCGTGTCCCGTCCGACCATCGGAAATCTCCCAGAAAGAACAGTCAATACAAATGAGTACCCTATAGTTGTCGGTTGTGTGACTACTACCGGAAATCTCCTAGAAAGAACAGTCAATAAAAATGAATACCCTATAGTTGTCGGTTGTGTGACTACTATTAATACTTGCATTGTGTTCGACTTTTCTGCTTCCCACCAACGTACACAGCTGACGACAACTGCAAATATCCACCAGCGCGATATACTGTAGCAAGAGCTACAGTATCTTAAATTACGTAAAGGCCCCTCGGCTGTGAGATCGAGATTTCCGTCGAAACTCATGTTAGTTTACGAGTCGTTCAACGGCATACCTAGTAGTCCTTGCGTTTGCTGGTGCCCGACGCTGATAGTCATTATCAGGCGAAGAAAGACGTGGACTTGAAGCGCCTCCAGGATTTGTTGGACTACCTTTATATCCTCACTCAGTTGTTGTGTCGGTGTCGTCTTTTTTTTAATTAAAATCCCAAAGGCACCTCAGCTGTGAGATCGAAATTTTCGTCGAAACTCACCTTCAAAAGCGGCTCGCGTTCGACGTTTTGTTTATTGTGAAAGAAGCGTAGCATCAGCGTCAGACGTAAAGTTAATTAACTCACGTTTTTTTCTGGGTCGCGCTTCGCTGTGCCCAATGCTGTGCTGCTGTGAAATGGTGATGGCCAAATCCCAGGCGAAGAAAGACGCGGACGTGAAGCGCCTCCAGGACTTGTTCAACAGCTCTCCCAGCGAAGACGGTGACACTCCGGAGGACGACATGGGGGAAAAGAGGGACCTGTTGCCGTAATCGGTCTCCAAAATTTAAATATTTCGACTGGCAGTGTTCTCGGGAGCATGCCTGCCGAAGTGCTGTGCTGTCTCTTGAGGAGGGCGCACACTCCTCCGTCCGTTGCGTGGTCGTGGAAACAATTAAAGAAAGGGCTTTCGACGCATTCAGGTGGTGTTTGAGGCTGCCGTTGTGGCTGTGGAGCGGGGGGGGGCGAGGGTGTGGGGGCTCGTGCAGGTTTAAGTGCGTGTGCTGCATGCAGTTTCGTAGCTTGTTCGGTTCGCGTTGGGTGCGCGTGGCATCGGTACAGTAGCAGTGCTAGCAGTGGTAGGAGTACCTTATCGATTGCACCGCGATGCTACCACAGCACTTCCTTGGTGGTGTAGTAAAGTAAACACCGGTGGGTGTGGTACTACTTTCTCTCTCGCTCTGAGGCGGCATGCGTCCGGGTGTGACGCTGCTCTCTCTCTCTAAGGCGTCATACGTGATTTACAAAGTAGAGTCCGCCCTCCTCAACGTGGTCGTATTGTTCTATTGTTATTTTGTTCTGCGGTAGTACGTAGCTTCATTTTTGTTTTGCCGGTTTCGTCTTTCGTCGTGGACGACCACTCGCTTTCTATGCAGCGTGCAGCCGTAGTCGTATTGTTTGCTTGCCGCGTCAGGGTAGCGCCCGGTGTCGCACCGCCTGTGCTTGCGGGAAGAGGGTGGATGGACCCATGATAATGTTTTGCGGTCGTTTTCTGTGCGCACGCAACCACCCAGCGAGAAGCATTGTTGTCGCTTTTTGCGCGAACGCGCTCAGTGAGGGAAGTATGTGTTGTCGCTTTCTGTGCCCACACATTCAGTGAGAACTGTTTGTTGTCGTTTTCTGCGCGCACCCGATGTTATCGGTGGTGCCATGGTTAATCTTCTTCCTGCGGGTTTTTTTGTGGTGTTGGCCTGATCGAGGCCGGCGTAAGGGTACGGTTGCCGCCGGCACATGGATGGGGGTGGCGTGGCATCGTGCTTCGCCGGAATGTCAAATAAGTTGAAGTTGATTTCATCGCCGCATAGGTATCCATCCACTGCTTCTGTGGCGCACCTGGCGCATATTTTTGTTCGTACCCTCTGTGTGACCGGATAGGGTGCTCGACCCTGCCCTGCCTTGTACTGAATGTATGGATCCCTGCCCTGCCGTGCACTGGCTTTTAACAGTTGGATGCTTCCTTTTATATATCGTGGTATTTGTTGTGGTATACTGAATTAATCCAGTAGTGGGTGAGAAGGCAGGTTAGGCTGAGCGCCACTGGTCCGAAAATATCCCAACTTGTTTACCAGTCATGATTAAGCAAGACACCAGTAGTCCATACCTTGCGAAGGTTGGCACTACTACTATTAATACTACAATTTGCGCGCCGAGCGAAGCGACACAACTGTACGGACATAATGCCGAACTGCATAATACGTGCGTTTGACAAGAGTTGCGATACTCGTATACCATCTAAGCCCCCTAGAACGTTTGCTCACGATCTCAAACTCGGCACCCGCGAAATGAAAGTCGTCGGTTGCTTATACACAGACATACCATGACTGTACCAGTATCTAACACCGTGTTCATCACATACAAAAACTAGTTCTGGAAGTTGAAGCACGCCGAAGCAGAATCGGACTTGCCTGTAGTTACACCAAGGCTCCCGTCCAGGGTCGTATCTTTACATGTATTGCTGTACATACTGTACGTCGACCCCCTTTTTAGAACAACTGCGAAAATGACCCTGCAGTATTTCCAAGAAGTTTGCCCCCAAAAACGCGGGTGAAGTTGCATTGGATTTAGCGCTCCCCCTGACGCTGTTCGGTTGTTGTCCAAGTAGGGCGCGTGGACTATTATAAATCCATGTTGGGTTCAGCGTTCCTACTGCCGCTTTTTCGGTTGCTATCTCGGTAAGGGGGCGTCATTGGGTGTAACAGTTGTTTTGGTGGGGTGCGAATGATCGAACGTATGTTCCATCATCAACGTAATCATCGCAATCAAGGCGACTCGAAGCCCTTACCTACGAACACATACACATTCAACGCACACACTGCTGGGGCGCATACTAAAGAACTGCTGCATATATAAATGCTCCTAAGGTTTGGTTTTGGGTTTCAATACATTGGCGGCGCAGAGGCCCAACGGACAGTCTTCGGGCTCCAGGCAGGTCCAACATCTCATTTCAGATCTGATAATTAATACTCAATACTGTAGTAGTGGCCCCTCTATAGCGCCGGTTGAGTAGTCCCGGTTACCCGCTGTGATAATGCCTGTGGAATCGTTTGGCAAAGATGGGAACAACCGCAGTGGCAGTATGCGGAGTAGCGCCAGTTGCTGCCATGGCCTACTGCAGTGCCGGTATTTCCAGCTGGCACAACATACTGACCGCACTATTAACAATACTACGTAGATAATCTGATCGTCAGTTCAGATCATCAGATAGATCCCAGCTGTCGGGTCTCCAATATTATTTCAGATCAAGTCGATCACAGCCGCGTGCACGTTTTGAACCTTGGTAACTATCGCGTAATCCGCAGCAGCAGCGGCAGCAGTGGTACCGGCTTGGTTTAAGCTGGCTATACGTCGTCTGTGTGCCTTCATATTAAAACCGTTATTTCTTAGAACTCGTCGATCGGTATCCAAGATCCAAAATCCCAAGATATGCCAGAAAATATGATGCAACAACAAAAATCGGTTTCAAAACTAAGGAAAATTAAGTTTTTATGAAAAGGAAAATTAAAAATTTAGTTTCCCACGACCCAGGTCATACATCCAACCCCAGGCTCTCAAACACCCCCATCTTGTTGGGCCTGCAGCTGAATTTCCTTTGGACAGGACAACAGGGTACCTCTCTCCATGGAGAGCAAACACGCAGCTACTACTGCAACTGCCACCGCCACATAGTAGTACTGGTGCGTGGTACTACTCGTACTACTGCACCCTCAAAGCTCTTCGAAAATGCACCGCGCCAGAAGATCCATGTGGTTGCGCGTTTCCTGTTCTTCTTCTGTTCTTGCTTTCTGCGGCTTGCTGGGAGGCCCCAGTCTCCTCCTTGGTGCTACTGGATTATTCGTCATCATGGCCACATTGCCAGGGAGCACGAGCCATAGCCATGCGTCGGCGGGGATGGCAACGAGAAGTGGAGATGGAGGTTATTTACAGGATGGACACGGTGCTGTTGGAGTCAACGACGGATTGCTGGTTGCCGGGTGAGAGGCAGTCATAACACCATACCTAGTGTGATGCATGCTTGGTATTTATGTAGGTATACGAGTAGCTAATAATAATATGTGAAGGAAGCACATTTATTCACGTACAACGCTTTTTTGAACATCACGAGCGTTCTACTGCAACAACTGTTTAACAGCAGCAGCAGCAAACATGTCAGGAGACGAGAATAATATATTGTAGTAGGCCTGTGGCGGACGGCCGTCTAGACGTAACAACATACCAGGTAGGTAGTGATGTTCGTAGTGTCGTGGTAGGTTCTAAAGGTTTGACTGAAGCCGCCCAAAAAATCCGTCTCCTGGCATATTTGAGCTAATATATCTGCGCGCCTATGTCATTGTTTGCTTCTTCAAGTTTCGGTTCTCTCAGCGCACGGCTCTTTTAGCTCTGTTCTATTTATTATGTTGGATTGTAGCCCACGTCACCCACGTACCCTAACCACTTCTATACCATGTATTATATTTCGTAGACCCGCCGAGAGGCTACCAGGTACGTACGTAGCAATGCGAGGGGCACGTTGATAGTCACCGCCATACTATTACACAGCTTTTTTATTAAAGTTCTGACAACAGCAGCAGCAAGCAGTATTGTATCTGCGCAACACGTAGTGATACTATTGTAGCTTGTTTGCTTTTTCTCGTGTCGTTTCAAGGAAATCAGGTCTCAGCGCCCGGCTCTTTACTGGTTTTCGCTGCATACAACATATTCCAGGTATTTGTCTCCGACCATAGAAGACCAATGTCGCCAATGTATCGGCCGTAGACTGTAACGTTGTGTGTAAACCAAATAGGGGAACCTTACTTGATTTAACGCCACAGGTACTACCGTTGCATCCGTCATAGAGGGTGATGTACAATAATACTTTTATTTTTCCCCAAAGTTCCATGAGTAGCACATGGGACACACCGTGCCCATATGGTTTTGCCTACAGGTTACAAATGAAACGCGTGGGTTTCCCATGGGTCACCTATGGGTGGCCCATGGGTGACCCATGGATGGCTAGTATTCTCAATTCATGGACGACCCATGGGCGACCCACGGGCTACCCGTCGGTTTGTATCTGGGTGGCCCATGTGTCGCCCATGGAAGGCCCATAGGAAGCCCAATAAGCCGCCCGTGGGTCGCTCACGTGTTTGTAGTAATAGCCCCATGGGCTGCCCATGGACCGCTCATGGGTCACCCATGGGTAGCCCATAGGCCGCTCATGGGTCTCCCGAAGGTTGCCCATGGGCTGCCGATGGGCTTCTCATGGATACCCCGTGGGAAATCCACGGGCTACCCAAAAGCGATACTCATCGGTTGAAAATGGAGTTGTAGAAATAGCTAAATGGGTAGTCTTTGGGCGCGGGTCACGTATCGGCCACCCATGGCTATCCGGTGGGAAACACCATTGGCTGCCCATGGGTAACATATGGATCGTCCATCGGTGGCCCTAGGGCGGTAGTAATTACCCACGAGCGGCCCATGGGTAGCCAGTCCATGGGTTGCCCATGGGTAGCTCATGGGTAGCCCGCGTGTTGCCCATGGGTAGCCCATGGGCTGCCCATTACTTTTGAATGCCAGCCATGGGTTGACCGTGGGTCGCCCATGGGTGGCCCATGGCTTCTCATGGGCAACCCAAGGACGGCCCACCCATCACAAGTATTTTGAGAAAAAGACAAATGTTGCAGGCGCAGTACGTTAAAAAACAAATACCACACCGTTAAGGGTACTGGCTAATGGGTAGTCCATGGCCTGAGGTACTCACTCAGGAGTTGTCCATGAGTAGCCCATTGGTCGCCGATGGGTCGCGCATGAGTCGCCAATGGGCCATTCCTGGTCCACCCACGGCTATCCAGTGGATAACCCCATGATCCATTCATGGGTCGCCCATCGGTGACCTATGAACGGCCCATTGGTGCCCCATGGATGGCCCATGGGTTGGTAGCGATGGCCCATGAGTGGCCCACGGGTAGCTCATGGGTTCTCCACAGAGAGCCCATGGACCGCCCATGGGCAGCCCATGGGCTTACCATGAGTTAAAGGTACTACTCCATGGGTCGCCCATGGTTAGCCCATCGGTAGCGCATGGATCGTCCATGTAGTTTGATTTCTTGCCCCGTGCTTCGAGCGCTGGTTGCCCATGAGTTGAGTGGCCCATGGGTCTCATAGGCAACCGTCCCCTTTGGGTCGTCGGTGACAAATGTTCTGAAAAACAACAGAAATTATATTTTATCCGTCGCGGTTAGTACATTCTTCGTTTTTTATGCGACGTGGTTTAGGGTGCTGGCCCATGGGTGACCTATGGGTCGACCAAGGGTCGTCATTGGTTAGTCCTTGGCTAGCAGCACTAACCCATGGGTAGCCCATGAGTCGCCCATGGGTTGCCCCAAGGCTATCTGGTGGGAAATGCCATGAGCTGCCCATGAGTCGCCTATGGGTCACCCATAGGTGTATGGATCACCCATAGGTGGCCCATGAGTTGGTAGTGGTAGTCCCATGAAAAGCCCATGGGTAGCCCATCGATAGCCTATGGGCAGCCTATGATTTTTTAATACGAGCGATAAGTCGATCGTGCATCGCCCGTGCGCGGCCCATGGCGTCTTATGGGCAACCCATGGGTACCCATGGGCCGCCCATGGGTTCCTGGGCCGCCCATGGGTTGATAAGTTTTGCGAAAAAAAGAAATAACAATGTAGATGCAGACGTCGTACATGATTTTTCTTTTATATTCCACGGATAAGGGCACTGGCTCGTCGGTAGCCCATGGGTAGCCCATGGGTTGCCCCTGGGTTGCCCCTGGGTTGCCCATGTGCAGTACTGGCTCATCGGTAGCCCATGCGTAGCCCACGGGTTGCCCATGGGTGACCCATGGGTGACCCATGGGTCGCCATCGGCAACCCACGATTATCCCTTGGAAAATCATATGGGCCGCCCATGGGTTGCCCATGGGTAGCCTGTGGGTGGCCCGTGGCTGGTCCATGGGTGGCCTGTGGGTTGGTGGTGATAGTCCGTGGGTGGCCCGTAGGTGGTCCATGAGTGACCTATGATGGAGTTGTAGTGATAACCCATGAGTGACCCAAGTTTAACCCATAGATCGCCCGTGGGTTTAACAAGAATTACGAAAAAACGACAGACAGTGTAGGTGCAGGTGTAGTACATTAGGTATACTGTATACTACACGGTTAAGGGTGCTGGCTCATGTGCAGCCCCATGGGTTGCCCATGGGTTGCCCGTGGGCTTGAAGTAGTCACCCATGGGTTGCCCGTAGGTAGCCCTTGGGCACCCACGACTGTCCGAAATCCTGTGGGCCGCCCATTGGTTGCCCATGGGTAAATCCTATGGGCCATCCATGAGTTGTGGCCCATGAGTGATC
>JBBMKB010091562.1:0-11223 GCA_037833945.1 Alaria marginata
CTTATTTGTTGTTATAGATATATTTATATTTTTTCGTTTCTTCTTATATCTTAGGACTATTAATTATTATTATATTCATGTCGCAGAAGCTTGAGATAAAATCTAGATTTTTTTAAGTAACGCCATGGTTATATGACCTTTTCTCATAGACTCAGGTGTGTTAAGGCGCGAGGAATCTGTTTTCGTGTAATACGCGTTTTTGCCGCGGGATATGAGAGTGCCGCTGTTTTGGTTTTGAAATGTTGTCGACGTGCTTGGCTCACAATTTGACGGAACGAAAGAACTGGTTGTCGAATGTTGCAAAGTACATTTCGATGTTTTTATTTTAGAAAGTTATAAAGAAGATACATAGAAAGTTGTATCTTTTGTTAAATAGACTTTATGTAGTGTCTTAAAATGATTAAGATAAAGAAATGATCAACAACAACAACGAAAAAGTTATAAAAACAAGGTGAGTTTATTCTCAGTTTTCATGTTTTTATTTCTAGCTATACAACTGCTGATTAATAATAGAGAATGAAAGAAACAGTATACAAATCTACTGTAAAAATACAACAACAGTTGATAGCAAAAAACTGCTACAACATTAAAATTTTATTTCCCACATTTTCAAGAATGCTTTTTCTACAGTTAGTTTTGAGTAAATTATTTTTATATCTAAATCTTTGTTGATGTCATCTTTATTACTGGGTGTGTACTCTTGTTTCTTAAAGAAATTCTTTTCCCATTGTTCTAAAATTGTTGAATTTTCATGAAATGAACTAAGTACTTTTGATTGCATATCTGGTAACATGTCATTACATTTATTCGTCGAAAATTTTGATTTTTTTTTATATATTGCTTGGTACTGTCTACTGATCAAACATCACAACTTTTCTCCACAAATTTTCTCCAATTATTATGATAAATAAGATGATAAAGACATTGACCTAACGTATATTATTTGTGTGTCATGAAGCTGAATTTGCTGTGCTTGAATTGAACAAGCATCAAAGCTATTTAGTACAGTGCACAATGTTGATGAACAACACATACACGTACACTTACTTATGACGTAAGACACTTGAGGGAAAAATGTAACATGTGAACATAAAATTTACAATAAAAGTAAAACTAGGGAGTTCTCGATATTTACAGCCGACCCATGCTATATTGAACCTTTAGTTTAAGGTTTTAACAATGCACTTATAAATTGCAGATAAAATAAAAAGAAGGTAAATCTTTGATCGTGAAAATATAACAACAATACCCTCTGTATAAAGTTGTCATGCAGCTGGAAGAAATTATTTTGTTTCACACCATTTGGTAAAATATACATCAAAAATATGATGAGTAAAAATTTCAAAATATAACATTTTTGTTGATCTGACTATATAGCTACCCCTTCTTTTGCAAGGCAACCCTAACCATACATCCTTTTGTGTGACAATGTATATTAAGAATTTGATCCCATGATATATCTACACTTATAAATACTCTGTCTTTTCGAGATGAATGTTACTTATGTGGCAATGTAAATTAAATATCGCTGTTCTTTTTTAATTTAGGCCAACCTGTGACACAGAATTAATAAATTTGAGTTGGACTCCGATGATCAGTGGGAAATGGTTAACTTTATTTTGAAGCATTGGAATGTACCGTCAAATAGGTAACTTTGAATGCTACGCTAACTTTGAACGAACACAGACAAATAAATCACATCTCATAAACATCCATACAACGCAAAGATGAATAACAATTATAGAGTAAAGAGTACTTCATATAGTCACAGCATTCATTACAGAAAATTCAAAATGGTGTCGCATGTTCGTGCGCTGATTTATATATTATAGTAAATCTTTTGTGATTGTTTTACATGGTATGTAAATATATGTGTATGTGAAATAAACAGTTCTGATAGTTCTTGGTTGTGAGTCATTTTATAGATTTTGAAAACAGTAAATAGATAAATGTTATTTATCAATCTTCAAAAACGTCTTGTACTTTCATTTGGAATGGAAGATGTTTTGTTTATTAAACATCATATTATATCAAGATCCAGTGAATCTCCATGACAATTCCAATTTAGGGGACCATCACATCACAGAACTTTTACAAGCTATAATTTTATAATTGTTCGTCAAAATTATAATCCTTTGTTCTGGCTTAAAAGTTTTTAATTATGTATATCTAGTGTTTTGATTCAACATCATTTTATGACCTTCTGTTTTGTTGTGCTGTTCCCCTACTGTATGACATCATAGTCCCTAGTTTTAATCAGTGACTTATTTTTATATGTATAAAACTATTTTATATACAGTGTGTTCCAGATGAAATAGAAACCCACTATGAGAGTTTGTCATTTTAAATATTTCTTTGGATAAAAGTTGCTTTAATGATTTTAACATTATTAGTTACCAACTTGATTGAAGTCATTAATAAATAATAGTTTGTATTTTATTTATACAGTATGTCTCTCAAATTTAGAAACCCACTTTGGGAATTTAGAAGAAAGCAAGATTTATAACACAATAAAGTGGTCACACCTTCATGTATGATGTCTTAGCTTGGATATCCAATTAGTACACGTTTAGTGATGGTTAGGGTTAGGCCAGGCAACAAATTTATCCAGGCTAATACGCTATTGTTTAAGATACATGAAGTTTTTTCCCAAACTTTGGATCTGCAAAGTGTCGAAGTAGAGTGAATAACATCTATTGTGAAGAGATTATAAAATGAAAGGAAAGTAAATATTTCTCTTACATTTAATCCTTATATATATAACCAACAGATCACCAAAAAGCCAATCATCATACCATTAAATAACAGATCACCAAAAAGCCAATCATCATACCATTAAATAACAAATCACCAAAAAGCCAATCATAATTTCCAGTTTAATTTATTTATAAGATCTAAAAGTAAAAAGCAGAAAAGTACGCAACAAATTACAATAAAATGAACTTTTATTATTATATATTCCAAGTTCTTTTAAATTTAGTGTATAGAACAAATGCAAAAATGAAATGTTTACACTTGCAGGTAAAAAAAAATAATAAGAAAATATTGTCCTTAGACTATAGAGTGGTAACATAATATAAGGATATAGAATGATATCGTGATATAAGGATAATAGCATAATAAATCAGTTACCTTTATATGATATTCCATAGTTCCCTTTTGAGGTTCTCTTAAATTTTGTGTATAAAACACATAATAAAAAAGATACACTCAAGGGGGCCCTATGGATTTTATATTTGTATGTAAAAAATTGCTCAAAAACTTAATTCAATAACATAATTTTGCTAACTTACATATTAGCAACTAATAATTTATTAACATCAGTCTTTAAAAGTATGATTATTATTAGACCATACTCAATAAAGTCATCATCGATAATTAATTTATTTCAATCAAACTTCAAATAGTTCATGCAAATTATCAATAGATAAACACTCACGAAAAGGAAATATTAATATTGAAAGAACGGATTTAAAAAACAGTCGGTAGAGTTTCTAATATAAATTATTCTACTGTATATAACAAGTGCCAACGGGCACGATAATAACTTCTCTAGTGTCAACGGACACAATAATTAAAACTGAATATATAACTAAATCTAATACACACTTTTTTTTATAAGAATATTAGGCTCAGATTGAGGCTTAAAGACAATGGGCCTATTGTTTACAACAATAGAAAATTAAAAATATGTTGAAGATTAACAAACATTTGAATATTCTTATAAAAAAAAGTAAGTACACAACAACACAAATATAATTCTAAACTAATACTATATATACTGAAACATGTCAACGGACACATAAATTTAAACAATACATAATAAAATGAGAACAAATAGAACTAAGATATTCTGGCATACTAAGGCTATGATTGAAAGATTATCTACTAATTGTATAATTTTTGTAAACAACACTGTAGCAAATTAGTAGTAAAATTTTGCTTTAGAAGAGTCTCTTTTGATCTTATACTAATAAATAAGACCATCTATAAAACTACTCTGCTCATTGATATTGCCTCTATTAAAGATATTTAGGAACAAAACAACCATAAACAGTATCAACGGACACAATAAGTTACACCACAACAGTTTTAAAAAGAAACAAGTAAACATTTAAAAAATGAACATTATAAAACTAAAACTAAAAGTACATAAATGGTTTTAAGTAGCAAAAATGTTTATAAAACTTGAAGGCTCATCTAAATGTTGTTGATTTTATGTTAATTTATAACGTATAATTTATCTGCTACTTAAAACCATATACGTAGAGAGGAGAGTGCTTTTTCTATTTAAAACTAAAAGAATACACTCCCCTCTCTTCATTAGCTTCAAAAAACACTTTCTTATTTAAATTTTTTTTTACAATTTTTTTAGTTTTTTTTGCGTTTGTTTTTTTTGCTTTTGTTTTTTTTGCTTTTGTTTGTTTTTTTGATTTTTTTTGATTTTTTTCCCACTTCTTGGAAAATCCGTTATCGTCGGTGAAACCATTTAATTTCCACCGACGATAACTCTTCTGTGAAGTCGGACCAGCATGGTTCTTTCTGTGATCTAAATATCGTTCAAAACTACTATGATCATTGATTGCTGTAATTTAAAGAATGAAGATAGAAAACACATCAAGAATACAAGTGAAACACAAAATAAAATAAGTACACTGAAAACCTGCACCAAGTTAAAGCATATAATAATTCTGGTTTTGCTTCCTGTTCTTTCTTTGATCCTTTTTCTAAAACAACACAAACGCAACCAAAAATATGTCCTGAACGCTGCTTTTGTTCATAACCAAAATTTACCATAATATTTCAGCGAACATTACTTATTAAATAATAGAAACCTTTTTCTAGATCACAAATACAAATTATATATACACAATGAAGAAATTGAAAGCTTACCAACTTTATGCTCTGAAATTTGTAATTTTAAAATTTCGATCTCTTTTTGTTGATCATTGACTATATAAAATAGAAATATATAAAAGCAATTAAAAGGACTTATGAGTAGTACTTGCAAGAATCCAATTTCTTTTTGTTGAGTTAAGAAATGAAAAGAACTATTAATATGTAGGATATATAATGTAATTGGTCCCAAAACATGGTACCGTGTAGTAAAACTCTTCATACAAAGTGATACGACTTACTTTTTAAATCTTTTTCCACTTCCATCATAATATCATCAATTACATTAGCCATAATTAAACATATTTTTATTTATTTATTATCTATCTAAAGAATAAATAGAGTTTTCAATAAAAAAGAAAACAGATAAATCTTCTCAGAGACAAACAAAGTTATGCAAAAACACTGTAACATTTTGAATATTTTCTGAAGATCACCCTCATATTCTAGACCAAATAATCTCCAAAAATAAATTACAAAAAATTGCCTTGGCTTTTCGTTCATGGATACTTTAATAAAAAAGCATTCCACTTAACAGAGTGCACCACGAGAAGGTAAGCCATAGGTCTTTGCACTCCACCTAAAAAGACATAAAGACTCAAATAATTAATCTTTATATCTATATAAGGCTTGCACATCAATGAAAATATCAATCACAACTGGTATTTTGCCGAGACAGCTATAGCACATGGAACGTGAAACATATGGAACACTGTTAATTGCAGATTAGATACATTTTTACGTGTGATCAAAGAATCAATCACAACTGGTATCACAATTAACAGCTCTGGCATATTTTCCTCCAGGACAGGTTGCCATACCAAATATAATAAGAAAATCACAAGGCAGGTCAACAAAAGCACATGGAATGTGTAACATATGGAACACTGATAACTGCATATTAATTTATACCATTTATTATAGTGATGATGACAGTGATGTGCAAAAGAAGAATGTATTATTTACAAAACCTGACGATATACAACATTCTTCGTATAGGATTTATCTAATACATATCCTTGTTTGTCAGTTGTCAGCACTTTGATTTTTATATCATCAAAAGAACGTGCTCGAGAGAAAGCCACATAGAGTTGGCCATGTGAAAAACATGGTCTTCTAAGAAATATACCTACTTTTTCAAAGGTTTGGCCTTGTGCTTTGTTTATGGTCATCGCATAAGACAATCGTAATGGAAATTGACGACGCCTTAGTTGAAATGGAAGACCAGTATCTGAAGGAGTTAATTGTACTTTAGGAATAAGTACTCTATTTCCAACAGCAATGCCTGTGAGTATTTCTGCATCTATAATATTTGTTCTTAAATGTCGAACAACTAATCTTGTGCCATTGCACAATCCAGCCTTTAAGTCAAGATTTCTTAAAAGCATTACTACTGCACCTACCTTAAGCTTCAAACAATGTTGAGGCATACCTGATGGAGTCAGTGAATTCAAAAACTCTAATGGATAAAGTTGTTGCTCTTCAACATCATCAGATACAACAGAGTCTGCACTCATGTAACTGATGACGTCTCCAGGTAACTTACCAAGGATCTCCTCATTTATTTTTAGTGCATCATCATTAGTAGTTGATAATATCACTTTTGAAGAGAACTCATCAACATTGATGTTATGGAAGATTATGTCAATGAGACTTTCTTCATTGGGTACTATGCATGTTTGTGGTATTTCTATGCTGTCCTTGAAAGGTTCGTTTACCTTCAAAGGAAGATCACCACCTCCAAGCTGCAGTAACCAATCAGCAAATAGTTGTTCTTCAGGTCGAGCTCTCATGTTACTCCTCAATTTAAAGGTTGTAATCAATGGCCAGATATACGAACTCTTCAGACATATGTCGATTATTTCGGCAGGTCGACCTCTCCTGACAACTGGTAAAATTTGTCTGAAGTCACCACCTAAAAGAACAACTTTTCCTCCAAATGGAGAGTCAATGTTAGAAATGTCCCTAAACATTCTATCAATAGCCTGTAAAGCATATTTAGGAATCATGCTAACCTCATCAAAAACAATCAGATCTTGCTCCATTAAATATGCAGCATGACTACTTGTTGGAGGTATATTACAGGTGCTTGTGTCTAGTATAGGGACTGGTAACCTAAACAAAGAATGAACAGTAACACCTTTATTCAAGAGTGTCGCCGCAATACCAGTCCATGCACACGTTGCCACTTTCATTCCCCTACTTATCAGATATTTAATTAGATAGTTATAAGTATAGGTTTTTCCTGTACCTCCGGGACCATCTAAAAAAAATATCCGAGAATGTTGGGGATCATTATTGTGGACATTTGTGACAGCCGCCATTATGGTATCAGAAGCATTTACCTGCTCACGATTTAATGTAGGGCGTATTTGTTCGGCTTCTTGTGCCATATTGGCAATATCTGGCTCAGGCTCAGCAGGAAGCTGATCAACCTCAGGTAGACTAAAATCAGAAAGACTCTTACCTGATTGCCTGATAATTATTGCTATATAGCTTAAAGCAGCTATTTCAGAATTTGCCTCTGACATACTTCGACGGAAGTCTTCAATCATGCAAATTCGATGATTTGTCCACAACTCTAACGGGTTGTTTAGCTCACAATGTGTGAGTAAAAAACAAAAGGTTTGCCTTAGTTGCTTTGGCGTTCCAACTGCAGCTACCTCCTCCAACGTTCTATTCCATTCTTCATCTCCTTCAAGCAGACCTCTTGCAAGGCAAGCTTCACGAAAAGAAGGAAATAGTTGACCGTTGTAGGTCTTTAAAAAATCAAAAGATGTAGCACCAGGTAAGTGTAGTAATAATACTCTTAAGTAAAATCTCTCACCTTCCTTTGGGCTAGCAGAATACATTCTACTGATAATTTTGTTACCACCTCTACTCCTGACTTTCCATGCTTTTCTTGTCGTATCAAAGACATAATTGTATGGTATGTTCACATACAATACCGTGTTTGCAATGGGAAAATCTCTATTGAGTGTAAACCATGCTGTCAGGTGAGTTTGTTGATTCTCTGCTCGTTCGACAGCAGCGACTTCTTCACCTTCCCTAAAATATATTCTCTCATTATTTGGAAGATGAAGTGCCAATCTAAAAATATGGTGAGATTGATTATGTAAATCAAACGAGAAAAGACGCCAAGATGCTTCCGGTGCTGATACGTACCTTGCATCGAGAAAGGTTCGAACCTCATCATGGTCAAGCCTCTCATTAATCTCAATATTGGCGCAGTCAAAACCCTTATAGATATATTTATATAGATACTTGACAGCACGAACTGTCATGCATGCCTCAAGATTTATATGAGCATTAAATTTAGCAGACAGGTAAGGATTATAAGGTACAATCCAACGATTGTCAATATCTAAATTTCTAATACTTACAGTTCTTCCATTATTGCGACGACGATACTTTGGATAGCCATTATTGTTTGCTACCGTAGTATCTAGATACGCTTTTGGAAAATCTTTTGAGCATTTTCCATTCTGCATACAAACAGAATTTGGATTGAGGTGTCCACATGGACCATGGACCATACAACTCTTTATTGTATTGTATAGATCAGGATGATCTACTTCACATGGAATTTCTGCAGAAATTAGTGTATCAATATCATCTGCATCACGAAGTTTATCCTCGTGATCTAAATGTATCAACATATGAACATGGGGAAGTCCCCTCTTTTGGAACTCAATAACATGTACATGAGCAATAGTCTTACCTAAAACACCACGTTCATGTATATCTTTAAGAAGTTCCTTCAATTTCGATTTGAAGATACGTGCAATTAGGTCGGGCCTGTCACATGCGTTTTGTCCAGGGAATAGATTTTCTCTAATCTCTGTCCATTTAGGGTTGCATGTGAATGTTAAAAAAAGATCAGGCTTACCATACTTTGCAACAATGCTCATTGCATCCATGTAATTCTGGCGCATGGCTCTTGGACTACCCTGAAAAGAAGAAGGTAAAATTACAATGCGGCCAGGATTAAGTTGCCTTTCCTGAGCTCTAGCATTTAAATGATCGACCAGACCCTGGTAAGAATCTGCTCTTAATAGTGCTTGATTTCTCCTAATGAAATCAAGACGTTGACCCTCCACTTTTGTGTAAGCGTCAACAATATACTGTTGAAATAACTTTCTTCCGTAAAAAATAGGACTAAAATTAGCTCTAACAGCAATCCTGAATACATAAAACTGCAACATGGTTACAGTTTGACGCCTAGCAGTACGATGTTCCTCAACATGAAGAATATCTTTATACCACCCTGGATCCCCACATGGGAAAAATATTGGATAAACCATAGGATCAACGTTTGCTGACATTGTTGACAACTGTGTCAATGGTCGATCTCTTGGATATATAACAATATCTCGTATTGCGGGTGGAGCACCATCCTCGCCAACAAATATTGCTGCGACTTCTTCGTGAGTAGGAGCATTATATCTTCTCCTATCAGGACCAGCCAACATTCTCATTGTTACCAATGATGCTGGTCTGTTTTCTCGGATGGCTCGTTCATTTTCTTCCATCTCAACATCTCGCATATTTTTGAATGCTGCGCTGAATGGAGATACTCTTACCATGACAATATTAAGAATGTTCATGATATCTTCGAGACATTCAACATTTGCAGGATTATTCATGCGTATATCGAGTGCATCTGCTGCATCTACAATATAAAGTTGGTTAAAAGAAGGTACAACATTATCAGGAGGATGTAAACATCCAGTCCTATGGAATAACTGTCCACTTATCCTAAAACAAGGTGGACCGTGACCTCGAGGTGGCCTAAGATTGGCTCCAATAGATGCAAATGCAACACTACTATTGTACTTACGTATATTTTTCTGAAAATTCTTACACAATTGTGTATTTCCAGTAAGTAACTGATTGAGTTCTTCAGGATACTCATTTAAATCAGGTAATGATACCTTACCTGACTGACAGCACTTAAAATTCTGCTCATTTGCAAATTTTAAAGCAGAGCAATGTTGACAAGGCTCAGTCATTGGGCCTAAAAAATTAATAACAATTACATTATCAAAATTCCTCGCAACGTTATGAAAAACGTTGTTTCGGTTTGCACGCACTGCCCTCATATTACCAGCATTACGTACACGCCTTTGGTTTGCTACCTGCACAGGCTCGATAGCTCTCGCATCTGCCATTTGTTGAGCAACCAGCCTTCTGCGCTCATCAGCTTGATCAGGCTGTTCGTTTTCACGGTCAACAGCATGATGCTGTGCATCAGACAATCTTCGATCGTCAACTTCCTGAGGAATCTCATTAGCCCGCAGTACTGCCATGCGGGAAGCATTTGCAGCTCGACGACGCGCAGCTGCTGAATCCTCAGAAACTGAAATCCTGGAAACAGAACTAACAGAGAGATTATTATCTAATTGCTGCTGAATAACATTGTTCTGTTGAGTAGAATTATCATGATTTACATTATTAATGTTGGGTCTCTGTAAAATAAACCTTCCCATAGTATTAATAACTACTCTGAAACCGTTACTGGCCATTCTAATTTAAAAGTATATATAAAACACAATTAAATTAAACAGTTAAAGCTGCATGTGAAGAAGACCTAAAAACAAAAACAAACATATTAAAATTGAGTATAAAGCATTCACTTTCATAATAACAAAAATGTGTTAGTAAGTTAAAGTCGAAATAGCAAAACATCTACTTTTTTAGACTTTTGACATATAACCCTTTAGGTGTCTAGAGCAAAAACTTTGTTTATATTTATTCTACAACAGTAGTAGTAACTTATTTAATTTTACAAAGTGGTGATAAAACATCGACCGACCTTCGAACAACAACTCATGAACTAACTAAGAATTAGCTATATTTCTAACCGGCATCGATTTATGTAAACACGAAGAACATTAAGAAAAAATAGTATACTTGTTGTATGTCTTCGTTGTTGTTTTCTTTGTATTTTCTTCTATTTCTGTGTCTTTATCTTTCTCAGTTTTCGTCTTTTACTTTCTATTATTGTTACTTTTCTCAGTTTTCGACTTTTACTTTCTATTATTGTTACTTTCTCTTTGTTTTCTTTTGTTTTCTTTGTCTTTTTTTTCGCTCTGATCCTTTGATTTACTTTATTTTTAATCTTGAATCTTTTCTCTCTCTTATTGTTATTTTATTTCTATAGCGATAGCTGATAATATTATCGCGTCAGCATATTATTAGCCAATCAGAGAACAATAAATATTACCATTCGTAGAAACCACCCGTAAAATATGTAAACAAAGTAGGATGGTGTCTACATACTCGCTACGCTCGATATTATTTTGATGAACGCGCAGTGCGTAAAAT